>JAJMEM010000024.1:0-173498 GCA_030574135.1 Petasospora petersonii
GCTATCGTCAAGATGGTTCCATCCAAGCCATTGTGTGTTGAGGCCTTCACTGACTACCCACCACTCGGTAGATTCGCTGTCAGAGACATGAGACAGACCGTTGCCGTTGGTGTTATCAAGTCTGTTGAGAAGTCCGACAAGGCTGGTAAGGTCACCAAGGCTGCTGTCAAGGCTGCCAAGAAGTAAGCTAATTGAATGATTGGATCGTTCTATTTAATTATTTCTTTGGTTTTTGTCTTTGTTACAGGTTTTATAAAGCTTTCTTTTTCTAATTATATATCTGTGGCTTTTATCTAAGCATAACCCATTAG
Organism: Petasospora petersonii; assembly: GCA_030574135.1. Classification (NCBI taxonomy): domain Eukaryota; kingdom Fungi; phylum Ascomycota; class Saccharomycetes; order Phaffomycetales; family Wickerhamomycetaceae; genus Petasospora; species Petasospora petersonii. Next base: position 312 of record JAJMEM010000024.1, read on the forward strand.
TTGTAAACTCAAGTAAATATAATATAGCGCTGATAAGTGTAGTCTCAGTGTTTGGACTGTTCTACAATTTGAGACCCATGAGGCCCCCTTTAGGCGTATGTTTATTTTTTTATGACGCGTCAATGACACAGAAAGCACATGCGCGCGCTGTCAAATAGAACGGCCGGAACGCGTGCATGTACACTCCGTAGCATGTGGCTGGCCCACATGGCTCAGGAGTGAAATTTTCACATTGAAAAATTCCCCTACTTCAAATAATAATTCTAAGACCAGAAAAGGAGATATATATCATTACATTATTCAAGAATTTTAGTTTATAGTATACAACAGATTAAGACAACGTGTAAGGGAAAAGTGTAAGATCGATGTCCTTAGGTCACCTTGGTGGTAGCCACACAACCCAAAAGGTGTACAAAGAGGCTTACAGCTGTTTTTTTCTTTTTAATAGAGGCCATAATGAAGCAATAGAAAACAAAGTGTTATGATTGGAACCAGCCAAATCAGGGTTGGTGTAGTTTGTAGGAGAACTGAAGACAAGTAGAAGAAAATCAACGGGAGAAATATAAAAAGACAGGGCATGAAGGCAACATGTTGACAGCATCATACGGATCTCAAGTTCACTAAAGCAAAAGCGGCATCTTGTTCATCCTTCTCCAAGACGCCTGGTACAAAGTTTGAGCCAATGTCCATTGCACCTTCCATATTTTTGCGAAGTTTGACGGCACCGATGGATTGCCAGTCTTCTTCATCGGTATCTGATTCTTCTTTGGCATTCTCGTTGCTCAAGGTGGATCTAATGGAGCTGTTTCTTCTTGTGCGACTCTTGGTGTCCTTCTTGGTTGCATAAGTGTAGAGTAACTCAGGGGAGGTTGGTGTCTGTGAATTTGATCTGTGTGTCTTGAACTTAGGCTTCTGAACGCCTCTTGACTGAGAAGATCTTCTGGAAGCCGACAGGTTCATTGGTGGAGAAACAAGTCTACCGTTCAACTTGAGTGGTGGAATGTGTTCTTCTTCTTCAAATTCAAACACCCCCTCGACGGCTTGCTCATCCGAGTAGTCACTCGAGGAGTTTTCCTCATCGTCATCGTCATCAGACACGATGGCATAATCGTATTCCATAGAAGTATCTCTCAAGTCCTTTTTGGATTTTCCCTTAAGCAGTTTGTTATGTGTGTCCAGTTCATACTTGTTCTTTGTGATGGATTCTCTTCTGGAGTTGCTGTTCAGGTTTTGCGTAGTGTTCTCATTATCCTTCACCTTTGCGTTGGCAATTCTGACACTGTTTCTCTCCTTGATGAAGGACTCAGGGTCGACTTTCTTAGCACGCCATTGTCCCCATCCGATTTTCTCAAAGATGATTGCCTCCTCCGCGTATCCTTGGTTAAGACAGCCCATTATCAATCTTCTCTGTTTGGAGAGCGACAACTTGTCAAACCCAGGGATCTGTTTAGTCAAGTTGGAAGTGATGTGTCTGATAGCCAAAGGCCCGGTGATGAGGAGCAAGTGTGCGAGTCTCTCTGGAGTGCACTGGCTGGCCACGGCAATTCCTTCAGCGGAGGAGGTCGAGAGCTGTGTGACGTGTTTAGTGGTTGGCTTCCTGTACGTGGCGCTGGTGATGAACTGCGGAGAGTCCAGAACGGAATGGTTAGAGACGGAGGATGTGGAGAGCATGGAGCCACTCGAGAAAGGCGATGAAGGGGCCATAGACTCTGGCGAGATTGTATTCTTCAGAGCGGTTGAGGTCATTTGTTGTATGTGGGTTCTTCAACAGTTATTTGACTCGGCGGCTAACCCGGTGTTGTTTGATTGGGGAGCTGATACACAGTTAAAAGCGGTAAAAAGAGTGTGTACCGTGGCTCTTCGTTTGGCAGTTTGTACAATAAGGAGCGGTGAGTGAGTTTTGAGTATGTTGTGCTCTGTGTGTTGTGGCGGTGGCGGTGGTGTTTGTATATGATTTAACGTGTTGGTGGAGAAAAAGGAACAAGATGGAAATTTCCACGTCGACTCTCTCCGCTTTCCTTATCGAAACCTCGAGACGTCAGAGGAAAAAACGCGCCCGGCGAGACTAAAACGGTAAACAATGGTTGTTGCTTTTGATAAAGTTTGGTGGTTGATGTTTGGTAGTTGATAGTTGGTGTTTGATATTCGATGACATGGAGTATGCTAGTACTAACCACAACTACGAAGCTTCAGTTATAGGAGTTATGCTTGCTTAAGAAGCCATCCTGTCACTGAGTCACTCACTCCAACTGGCACTTTCCGAGAGTGGCGCAGTCCCCACCCGCCCACCAAAAAGCCGGGACTAGTCCCAGCCCCTCACCTTCGCCCCCCCCGGCACAACCATCGAGGCTTGCTGACCATTGGCGCAAACAAAAAGTGATACAGGTCATGAATAGTTGCTAAGCCATTATTTAGCCGAGAGTGGAAAACCTTCGTAGACTAAGTTTAGTTGATTGTTGGGTAATCCTACTTGGGTGAAGCTAACAATGGAAGGTTGTTACAACAAGCTCACAGACGTTATTGGTGCTTCCTCAAAACTTAAACAGAGGATCTAGTTGACTGATATCACTCAGAGCACTAAACATTGACGAGTTTTCGACAATGTACTTGATATCGTCATTGGCGTAATACACATCCTCATCATTCTGAACAAAGGTCATCTTCGTGAAATCCCCAAGATCAACACCCTTAATGATACTAACGACCTTCATGATGTTCTTGTTTCTGAATGCTGGGTCGAGTTCATACACATTGACTATTTGGCTCTGATACCGTTGGAGTCTTTCCAGCTCATCACTCTTTGGTGATTTGTTGTCCGGTCGTGTCTGTGGACTCAAGAGCGAATTGACACTCTTATAGTTGAGATACTTGATGAATATGAGTAGAAAAAGATACATCTGGCAATCCAGTCCAGTGAAATAGTCCCGAATCCTGGAAACATGGCCACCACAAAACTTGGTCAGCACTTCGGTATAAGAGCCAATGAGATCCATAGTCTTCAAGTCACTGAACTTATTCTTCTCGAAATACGTGTAGTGCAACTTCAAGTTCTGGCTCAACGAAATTAACAGCAGGAAATAAATTTTGTCCTCTTGTAGTGTCCCCTTGATATTGGGCATTAAGAGCATTTGGTTCAAATAGGCATTATATTCCTCCAGTCTGATATCAGTCTCCAACATCTGTGCATACTTCACCTCTTCACCATTCACTGAAGCATCAATGGTTGACATATTACGAGCTCTCAGAATGCTTATCAGCTCGTACTCTCTGTACGGGGCCTCCACTTGTGAAATGTTGACCTTTGTCAACCCATGAATGAGGTTTGGTCTTGAAGAAGAAATGCACAGCAATGACTCAATGAATGAAACTTTCATCCACAATGGACCCTGCATCAAATGAATGCCATGAGCATACATGTTAGACACAGCTGAAAACAACATTTTCCAAGCCTTTTCAAACTCAAATGTGTAGTAGAAGTAGTTGACAAGTACAACCTGTGTCTTCATAAACTTCAACGTTTCAGTCGGTTGTGATTTTGAAACCTGGAAGTAGTAATTGACCAGTGCTTTCATCGTGATCTTGGAGTCTTTAACCACCGATCTCTCTGGATATAACAGCGTATCTTTCAAGGAATCGATCAGAATGGCCAAAAGCACCATCATGTCGTCATCGTGTTCCCACTTCTCCAGCGAGTGATGGTTATTCAAGAAGACAGTCACTTCATCCTCATCGAACAGATCATTAAAGAAACTCAACCGGGATTTGTCAAAAAACTTCTTAACCATCAAGTGAAGCAATTTTGTATTCGCACCTTCATCCCCTGGTGTTAACATTGGTAGTGGCCTCTTCTTGGGTTTTGGTGTACCTCGACTGCAACCACCCAAAGCATGTGCCATCGATGATGATCTAGACGTATGGCCCAGAAGTGAGTATTCTAGTGACTCTAAGGAATTAGCACCGAAATGGTTCGTGTTTGAATTCCCAGAGGAGTCAAAAATGGAAATCAAGTCTTCACAGACTTGTAACTTCACCTCCAATTCTTTTAACCTGTTTTCGTAGTAGTCAACACGAGCCTCAGCTTCTTTGTTCACTTGTTCTGGGGTTGAAACTCCAGGTGTCGGAGCCTGCATTGGCATGGAAGCCGGTTCTCCTGCTATAGGGTATCGACTAAATGAAGATTGTGGCGTAACCATGTGGAGCGGTGGTTGAGGAAGTTGCTGCTTTAAATAATCTGGTTGCGGTTCAAGGTAAGGCGTTGACTGGGATAGCTTGTACAAGTCAATAGATCTGAACTTCTTCGGGTATGTACACTCTATACCTCGAGAGTGACAGTTCTTGCAGGGAAGAACTCTGTCACAACGGATCTTTCTGCGTCTGCATTCATTGCAGGAGATGGGGATAACCATGATGGTTGCAATGAGAGTGAACAATATGCAGAGTTGAAGACAGTACAGTTATATGTCACTCACTCTTAGTATGTGGCGAATGAAAGTCCTAGAAAACAGAACTGTATGTTGTTTGTTCGTTTTGTCTCTTTTTTTTGTTTGTTTTTGATGGAACTCCGTTACTAAACAAAAGTGCGATTTCGTCGAAGGAGTTCACCTGGATGCTTGCAGCTTTGAAGTGGCTGATGTTGTTGTTGTGTGATGGTTATGATTGCTGTTAAATCAAAGCACAATGAAATTCGTTCGTTAATACCGTCTTCCCGCTTGTATTTGTTAGAACCGATCTCTGAGAGCTTGCCCCTGGACGCACAATGCCGGAATTCCGTTAGGTCGAACCAATTCACTTATCGTCCCTTCTTGTAAACTTCATCTAAAATAAGGTAAAGAGTTTGTACTTTATAAAAACTATAAGTCTATTTGTTTATTTGTTTATTTGCTGTTTATCTAATTTAGATCTTTCAGACCACATCCACTGTTTAATCCGCAGGCAGAGAGAGAGATTTGGCGTTCAAAAAATAAATGAAAAAAGAAAGAAAGCAACACAAAAAAAGAAACGGATGTGTATACAAAATGTGGAAAGCTGAAGCGGAGAGTTCATGTTGAAGAAATAACTGAGAGTTAGCTACTCTCCACCCGCCCTTACCTCCATCATCATCATCATCAATTTTGTGAAATCGAATCGCCTGCATTTTTCTCTTTTTTTAGATTCACAACCATGACGCTCACACCTTCTCAGGTCATAGCCAACATTAAGCGGTACGTGTGTCCAAGAATATATCCAATTCAATCCATCTGGCCTGCACACCGTCGTTCCTCTGTTCTTATCGTGCTATTCGTAGGAAACTATGGAGAGTTGAGAGTGCTACTCACTAAAAGATCAAGACAACTGAACAATTTCTCAGGGCATGTGTCGTTGCCTGGCGGTAAAGCAGACAGTGACACGGAAACGGAGTGGGATGTGGCACGCAGAGAATGTTTGGAAGAAATCGGACTCCCTTACGATGAAGATCTGCAAAAACAAGGTCTGGCTATCGAGAAGCTTAATATTATGCCTTGTTACTTGTCCAGAACCTTTTTAAGTGTCCGTCCTGTGGTGTGCTTCCTGCACAACGTACAAGCTCCTTTTCATAAAATCAAGGATATGAAGTTGTTGTTGAATCCAGGTGAGACTGCTTCAATATTCTCCATTCCATTACTAGACTTGATTGATAAGAATACAAAGAGGGAATATTTGCAAAAGTCTACAAGTTACACCAAATGGGGAAAGATCAAATGGCCAATTAAACACTTCTTCTACCCTACTGTGAACACCAATGAGGTCCAATGGCTTGATGACGTTGTTGATCTGAGTTCGGATGAGGAGTTTGAGCTTACAAATGGGCCAAATCTGGAAACCTCAAAGACAGAAATCAAAGATCTTTGGGGATTGACGGCACAGATCCTGTTCGATCTGTCACAAATTGGAGCAGGAAACTATCCACAGAACAACATCGGAAATGAGGACTTGATCTACGCACTTACAGAATTTGGTGGCCAGATGCTCGAAAGACAACGCTCTAACTGGGAGTCTGCAATGATTGTTGGTAAAAGAGGTGTCAGTTACGATGATGTCTTGCCTCAACATATCTTCAAAACTCTATCTGGCTAACTGAAGCTGTGACATTCACAGAAATATCACCCATGCTTGTCATCATCACTAGAAATCATATTTATTACTCTAATATTCACATTCATCACGAAAATTACTAACCGAAAAAAAAAGCTAAGAAATTAGATAACATATGATGAAGAGGTGTCCCTTGGTTTGCAGGACGGGTAACACAAGAGTTACAGTCTTAATCACTAACAATCTCAATTACACACCATCATTACGCGTCCCGTCGCCGCGAAATTGCCATGGTAGGCGCAACAGAAGTATTTGTTGCCGTGGTTACTACCTTCCTTTGTTTCAGCTCTCAACATTAAATCGAAGTGTTCTGTTTGTAATCTCTGAGCTCTTCGAAGTTATGCCTGATCTCCCATTGTTAGGCAGTCCTGTAAATCATTGAACAATTCGTGTCTTCATATATGAGCTACCTTGTCTACCTGTTCAGTCCAATCACCATTACCTTTTGGGGCCAAGAAGCATGAGAGTAAATATTTCTATAAGCGTACCGCGAAATCAAAAAACCGAAGCCGATAGCTTCCGTCCCTGCCAATTCCCAACGCCAAACACACACAGCCTTCAAATCCAAAAGACAACGACACCAGCAGGGAGTGAAAGAATCAAGAAGTGATAAAACAGTCATCCAAACAACTCACCCACTCACTCACAATAGTCCCATATCGATTGTAAATTTTTTTCTCTCCCCACCCACCCCGCGCTCAAACTGAAGAATCTCGCCCCAAATAGTTGCCGCCCATGTCTGACGACTCAATACGAGATCAGAGTGAAGTCCAAGAGGATACAACACCGACCACCATTGATTCCACTGTTCAGGAAACCGATTCAGCAGCTGATGAGGCTAATGGTTCAGTTGCTGTCACTGCAGCAGTTCTAGACAATGAAGAATCTGAGACCAATGGTGCCATTGCCGAAGGAAAGGTGTCATATAATGACCAACAGGAAGAACCAACATCATCAGCATTCACAACCACTGCGGAACGTGATGCGGCCAACTCACTATCAGAAGATGAAGAGGAGGATGTTGCAGATGCCAACCAACCAGATGATGAACCAGCTCCATTGCCTCGAATCGTCACTGATGTGCATAATGACTCTACCTCTAGGCACTCACGAGCTCAATCAATCATGTCCAATGTGTCAATGGTTTCTAGTAACTACTCTTTTGTCAAGGCTGCAATTACTCAAATCAGCGAGCAGAAGGAAGCTAAAAAGAACGTCTTGCTTGTCGCCTCTACCAAGAAAGCACTGGACAAACTCAACTCCTCCGGATTCGACACTGCTCAAATCTTTGACACCTTAAGACTCGCCATCGAATCAGGTATCACAGATGTTGTGGTCGATGCACTGGCATGTATCTCCAAAATTCTTGAGTCCAAGCTATTTGATCCAATCGAAGTCTCGCCGTCAAAGGCCAACACAGCTTTGACTGATGACCCAGATGCTCCCTCATCCATCGTGACACCCCCTCCAAAAGTCAACTTAATCGATGCCGCTGTTGACACCATTGCTGGTGCTTTCCAAGGTGAGAGCACCGATTCAAAGATTGAGATCCAACTTGTTAAGGCTTTGATGACTGCTATAGTCAACGATACTCTCCCAGTCCACGGCTCTGCGCTATTAAAAGCTGTCAGACAGATCTACAATGTCTTCATCATGTCTGTGAATCCAATGAACCAGAGTGTCGCTCAGGCCAACTTAACACATGTTGTGAACTTTGTCTTTGATAAGCTGGAGAAGTTGCCATCTAAGGACACCCCGCTCAGAAGTGTATCTGGTATCTCTGTCAATGACCTCACACCGATGAGTCCTCAGGGAAAGGAAGAAGGTACTGCAGAGCCTACCGTGGAAGAACCTCTCAAATTGGAAAACCTGAGATCATTGAATGATGAAGAGGAACGGCTGGTTGATCAGAACAATGATGTTGGTGATGAGAATGAACTCATCGTCAAGGATGCTTTCTTGCTGTTCAGGGCCATGTGTAAGCTCTCTGTTAAATCATTGGACAACGATGCTTTGGACATGCGGTCACATGCTGTTCGTTCCAAATTGATATCCTTGCATATCATTCACTCCATTATCAAGGAGCATATTGATGTCTTCTTGTCTAATGATATCATCATCCACTCTACTTCTCAAACAGAAGGAACAATCTTGGTTGACGCTGTGAGACAGTACTTGTGTCTGACTATTGCTAAAAATGCTGCCTCTGCAATTTCTCCCGTTTTTGAGACCACTCTCGAGATTTTCTGGCTTATTGTTTCTAATCTCAGATACCAGTTCAAAAGAGAGATTCCAGTGTTCTTGAACGATGTCTACTTCCCAATTGCTGAGTTAAAGACCTCGACAGCTCATCAGAAGAGATACTTCCTCTTCATTATCCAGAGAGTTTGTAACGACCCAAGAGCTGTAATTGAGTTCTATTTGAACTATGATTGTGACTCTTCCCAACCAAATATCACTGAGAAAATCACAAACTACCTCACGAGATTGGCTCTCACTAGAGTTGAAATCACTCCAAAACAGAAGCATGAGTACAAAGAACACAGTTCCAAACCAATGTCGACGTATAACCTGTCTACATTGCCGTTACTGTCTATATCCAAGTTGAACTCACAGGCCGCTTTGGCTGATGCTGCTCTGCCTTTCCCAATTGAGTACGCTTTGAAGATTACTGCTCTAGAGTGCATTGTTGGTGTTCTAAGATCTTTGAACTCATGGGCTCAGAAAGGTCTTCCAGAGACGAGATCGTCATCAATGTTCCTCTCCAGAAAGAGATCTAGCACCAATGGTTCTGCCACCCCAGTTTCACTTGCTATTCCATCCATGGACGAAGTCGATGATCCGCAGGAGTTTGAGAATTTGAAACAGAGAAAGACTTTGTTGCAAGAAGGCATCAGAAAGTTCAACTTCAAAGCTAAGAGAGGTATTGAATACTTGATCCAGAATGGTTTTATTGAAGACAAGAACCCAGAAACTATTGCTAAGTTTTTGCTTGAACAGCAAGGTCTTGATAAGACCGTGATTGGTGAGTACTTGGGTGAAGGTGATCAGGAGAATATCAACATCATGCATGCCTTTATTGACTTGATGGATTTCACGAACTTGAAATTCGTTGAGGCTATGAGACGTTTCCTCCAATCATTCAGACTTCCAGGTGAGGCTCAGAAGATTGATCGTTACATGTTGAAGTTTGCTGAAAGATACGTGGATGGTAATCCAGGTGTTTTTGCCAATGCTGATACAGCGTACGTTCTTTCCTACTCTGTCATCATGTTGAACACTGATCAACACTCTAAGAATGTCAAAAACAAGATGACTTTAGATGACTTTATCAAGAATAATCGTGGTATTGACGATGGTAACTCCTTATCTGATGAATTTTTGACAGAAATTTTCAATGAAATCAGCAAAGATGAGATCAAGCTTCAGTCTGAGCAACACGCAGCTCTATTATCTGGTCATCTGGATGTGGCAGAACCACAAGGATTTGGACTCTTTAGCGGAAGAGATGTCAACAGAGAGGCTTACAACAAGGCGTCTAAGGAGATCTCCAACAAGAGTGAGAAGCTGTTCAAGAGTTTGGGCAAAACCAGAGGATCCAAGAATGTCTACTACTCCGCCTCACATATTGAGCACGTCAAGTCGATCTTTGACCAGTTGTGGATGTCCTTTTTGGCTTGCTTGACTACTCCATTTAGAGATGAGGACGAGCCTGAAATCGACAAAGCATGTTTGGAAGGTATGAGACTTGCTATCAGTATTTCCTGTATCTTTGAACTTGATGATGCTAAAACCACATTTATCCGTGCCTTGGTTCAGTTCTGTAACTTGAACAACATTAACGAGCTGAAAGATAAGAACATCGATGCCGTACTCTTACTTTTGAAGTGTTCTGAGCAATTTGGCAACCAACTGAAAGATTCATGGCAAGAAGTTCTTGTCATTGTGTCCCAGGTTGAGAGATTACAGTTGCTTGCAAAGGGTATCCAGGCTGATGTTGTTCCAGATATTGCCAATGCTAAGATGCATAGAACTTCTATGGAGTCGTCGAGAAGTCATCAACACACTGGTGGATTCCTTGGTTTCGGTAAGAAGACAACATTGGCTGAACAGGCCCAGATAAACCATCACAACCAGCACTTAGACCCAGTCATTGGCCAGAGAATGATATCATCTGAGATGTCCGTTGCTATTGATAAAGTGTTCACACAAAGTTCACAGCTCTCTGGTACGGCCATTGTTGAGTTCATCAGGGCTTTAGCTGAAGTTGCCTTTGAGGAGATAGAGTCTTCAAGTGACAGCACTACTCCGAGAACATTCTCATTGCAGAAGGTGATTGATGTTTGTCATTACAACATGACCAGAATCAGAGTTGAGTACACCAACATTTGGAATGTCATCTCTGAGTTCTTCCAAAAGATTACGCACAAAGACTACAACTTGTCCATCATATTTTTTGCTTTGGACTCTTTGAGACAGCTGTCTATGCGCTTCATGGATATTGAAGAGTTGGCTGGCTTCAAGTTCCAAGAGGATTTCTTGAAACCATTTGACTATATCTTGAAGCATTCCAGAGACATCCAGGTCACTGAGATGGTGTTGAACTGTTTGAACAACTTGATCATTTTGAAGGGTAACAAGATCAGGTCTGGTTGGAAGACTATCTTCTCTGCCTTGATATACACTGCCTCTGATTCCAGTGAACAGATTGTCCGCAGAACTTATGAGATTGTTGACTCTGCTTATAAGGAACAACATGATTCTATTCTAAGTCAGGATGATGCCTTCGCTGAGATGGTAGCCGTGTTGAAAAAAATTGCTAAGAACACTAAGTTCCAGAAGATCAGTCTGCAGAGTTTGGGTAAGACTAAGAAGATCTTTTCAAATGTTGCTGAGTTGACATTGAACCCTGAGAAGGACAACCCAGTATTGAAGCATCACAAGGACGTGTTCAAGGATTTATGGTATCCAGGATTGTCCAGTTTCAATGAGGTTATCATGACTGGTGAAGACTTAGAAGTGAGATCCACTGCTTTGAACTACTTGTTTGACGTTCTTGTCCACTTTGGCTCGAGATTTGATCCTGAATTCTGGGATCAGATCTGTATTAACCTGCTGTTCCCTATTTTCAGTGTATTGTCTAGACATTGGGATATCAACCAATTCACAAGTCATGATGAGTTGTCTGTTTGGTTGTCGACCACGCTGATTCAGGCTTTGAGAAACATGATTGCCTTGTTCACTCTTTACTTTGGTACTCTGAGCAGAATGTTTGACGGATACTTGGACCTCTTGATCTCTTGCATTTGCCAAGAGAATGATACGATTGCGCGCATTGGAAGATCATGTTTGCAACAGTTGATCACCCAAAACATGGAAAAATTTAACCAAGAACATTGGGACAAGGTCACTGTTGCCTTCGAAAAGTTGTTTGATCTGACCACTGCTAAGGAGTTATTCGATGCTGATCCGCTAAAGCGCACAAACGGAGAGATTAATGAGAACCTGGCACAGGACAATCTCGAGCAGAATAGTGAATCTACTGCTGCTAATGGTAATGGTACACTTTCGAGATCCAAAAGTACTGAGGAGCTTCGTGCTAGGGCCAGGTCCAAAAATGCCATTGTCGTCAAGTCTGTGTTGCAACTGTTGATGATTGAGACCTTGAGTGAGTTGTTCGATGATGAGTTGTTCTACGAGTTGATTCCGTATGAGAACTTGACCACACTCTCTGGACTATTGGAGAAGTCGTTCAGATTTGCTAGAAAGTTCAATGACGATTACAACTTGAGAGTCCGTCTTTGGGAGTCTGGCGTCATTGATAAGCTTCCGTCTTTGCTTAAACAGGAGTCTTCATCCTCTGCTGTTTTCATCAATATCACTTTTAGACTCTACAGTGACTCCAAGAAGATCAACCAGAAACAGAAGGATGCTATCAGTGCTAGCTTGATCCCGATGTGTGTGTCCATTGTTGAGAGATATGTGTCTTTGGATGACAGTACCCAACTGAAAAACATTTCAACATGGAGACCAGTTGTCGTTGAGATTCTCCAAGGATACTGTGAATTGGAGGAGAAAGATTTCAACAAGAACTGTCCGCATGTCTACGATTTGGTGTTGAATATCTTGGATAAGAGTGTTCCAACGGAGCTGAGAGCAGCAATCAAGGCATTCTTTGCCCGCGTTGGGGACGTGTACATTAACGAGGAAAGGGGTAATTGATGAGAGTAAAGAGATAAGACTATAAGAACCTAATATTTGTTCCATTTTTTTTCTTTCTTGATCTATTTGTACATTATTTACGTATAATATGAATTTCATAATGTTTAGAAGGTCCCCATCATCGTAAGGCTCATTGTACTATGGAAAGGGAATTTCTTAGTGCTGATAAATACGCTTAGTTATTCCTCTCTTACATAGTTTAGCCGTGCTGAAATGTTCTTAAAGCGGCTGGATGAAAATTTTGAAAGATTTCTCGACGACAGTGAAAAAAAAAACAAAAAAGCACAAAGCGCACGACGATCGGAGCTTTCGCACAAGTCTAGTGACTTAAAAGACCATCGTATTTATACAAGATGAGTGTAAGTTACTCTGCTTAAAGGTTATACCTATGTGGTCTAATGGGAAAGCTCACTATTGTGCCCTTTTTCTCCATGGTTGGAGCTCTCTTTACGGGGTTTTGGAGACTACATGTGTTTCTCCTTCGATGACCCCAGACACTCCGTTCTATGTTCTCATGATTGCTTAGATTGAGACTTTAACCTACAATTAGAGAGTTGTGTGTTGATTGAATGACCTAGAGTGTTATTAGGGTCATAAATTTATAGTTCACAATTACTGCCTTTATTTTTTTACCCCAAGTTTCCCTCAGTCACATGGTGACTTACCACAAAAGGAAGGCTTTCCCCCTCTTTACTATAATCATGGACTAAGATCTTGAGGTACTAACACACCACCGCCAGAACCCATTCGACCTTCTCGGCAACGACGTTGAGGACGTCAACGACGTCTCTCTCCCAAGAGAGATTGTCAAGAAGTCTACTTCCTCCAAGAAGGCTGATGTCCCACCACCATCTGCCAACAAGGACCGTGCTAGAAAGAACCGTCCACAGCCAACTGGTAACGAGGCTGCCATCAAGGACAAGAACGCCGGCAGATCTGCCAACAAGACCCGTGGTGTTGAGGAGAAGCCAGCTTCCAAGGGTGGCAAGCCAGCTGCCAAGGGCGGTAACAAGGACCGTCGTTCCAGATCTAGTAAGACCGACTCTGAGAAGAAGGTCAAGCAGGCTGGTTGGACCGCTGACGGCAAGTCTGAGCTTGCTGCTGAGGTTGAGGGTGCTGAGGACGCCTCTGAGGAGCTTGCTGAGGAGTCTTCTGAGCCAAAGGTTTCCAAGAAGTCCCTTGAGGAGTACTTGAAGGAGAAGGAGGAGGCTGCCCTTGCTGCTAACTCTGCTCGTGAGACCAGAAAGGTCGAGGCTGTCTCCCAGGACGACGTCATCGTCAAGGAACAGGAGGTGTTCATCCCTGCCACCAAGGAGAAGAAGCTCAGATCCAAGGCTCTCAAGACTAAGAAGGTCTTGGAGTTTGACGCCACTTTTGCCGACGACTTGCCAAAGCCATCCCCAAGACGTGGTGACTCTAGACCAACCCGTGGTAGAGGTCCAAGACCAGCTCGTGGTGCCAGAAAGTCCGAGAAGGCGCCACAGTTGACTGAGGAGAACTTCCCATCCTTGGCCTAAATTGTATGTGCTCCCTGATGCTCATCTCAAAAGAGGACAATTGGAAGGTGCCTCTTTTGTCTCTGGGTGGTGTGAATTTCTTTACTGCATTTAATTCCACCTTCCCCACCCCTTCTCCTTCTTCCATCAAGCTTCATTTCCTTTTGATCTGAAGAACATAATCCAATCTTTTTTTATATGAATCCAAAAAAAAGGGTATTAACGTTTTATAACTTTGTAGCTTTCGAAAGAGTGGAGAGAGACGGAACAAGGTACTATGGTTTGAGACTATAACAGCTAAATATACCAGGGAAGGAAACAAGTTATCAACCTAAAACAATAACAAACAACTATGGTTAGCCATTGTTAGAGGAGCTCTCAATGGTTATAAAGTCCAGTTCTTTTGCCCATAATTTTTTGTTTAAAGTATTAAATAAAAGCCCTTAACAAAGCTATTTATGGTGTCCGGGTCTGGTCCCAAAAAGAAAACATACACACAGATTCTCACCCACACAAAATTCATAACTTTGACATCTTTTTTTTCAGTTTATACCAGGTGGTGAACTGAAAGAAGTATATACACGATTCATGGGGTTTATTGCTCCTGGTAAGACCACCAAGAAGAGGGTCAAGGAGCTAAAGGAGAGCGCTAAACGTCTCAGGAGAGGCACATCAGCCACGCCCTCACCATCTGCGACACGTCAATCGTCACCTCTCCTTAGAACTACGAAACGAAAATTACTTCCACCTGAACCACCAAAGTCAATCATTGAAAGACTTCCAGTGGAGCTGGTTCACAAGATCTTCATACAGGCTGGACTCAACTCCCTCCCTTTTGTGTGCAAGTCCATCTGTAAGGAACTGACACCGACGCAGTCACTCAGAACAAGGATGGTCCAACGATGCATCTATGACCTTAACGCCGATGTTCCTGAGATGTCCGTTGATCATAAAACACGGTATGCACTGGACATTGCAGTGCTCAACTACAAGTTTATCACCGCTGAGACCTTGAAACGCGTTGAATTTGACCTTGTGCTTTCCTTGGAGACCATCAAGGCTGAAAAAAGAAACAGACTGGTTCTCTATTACGACAAACTTAACAAGAGATTACTCGACCTTCTCAAGCGATCACGGTGCAGTGAGCAGGAGATTAACGAAGCCATCTCGAGGATTGCCAAAGAAAGGGAATTGCATGGACTTGATGACGTTGAACTATCCGATCTCGCTTTGGATCAGGCGCAGGATTATCCAAAGAGGTTTTACAATGGACCTTTTGATGACAGGAAACTGTCAATCATTGAGGAATTACACAACAGAAACATGAAGTTCATGGATAGTGGAGATGATGTTCTTGCCTCTGCCATTGCTTCAAAGTGTAACGTTGAGACCATTGGGAGACTGCTAGCGTGTACCGAGACTGGTACTGTCACCTCCTCTCAACCACTCATCGCTGCATTCAATGCCGATGATCTCTCGTTGGCTGAGTGGGTCTTGTCGAAATGTGAGGACCAGAATGCAATGGTTAGTGACGATGACCTGTGGTTACATCTCTCCCACCACAAAAATGATAGGCATCTCCAGTTCTTGGAGGAAAGAGGTGGTGTTCCAAGCCATGATATTTTGGCAACCATTGCTGCTGTGTACTCCGGAAATGCTTAAAGGACGGTATTTTAGTTAATGATAATGACATGAATTCTAATGACTAAATTGCTACTACTTCAGCTACTCCTATAGGCTCAAACTGTAAAATGCGTCGTAGAAAAAGGTGTTATAGAATAAATAAAATAAAGAGAGATGAACTGAAGGACATGAGAAAAAAGGAGAGTTTCTCGTACCGTCTATTTGTAGTACTGCTGTTGCTGTTGTGGTGGTTGCTGATAAACAGGCATTTGCTGTTGTTGTTGTTGCTGTTGCATCTGGTGTTGTGGGTCCATGTGTGATGTCTGGAACTGTTGGTGATACTCACTAAACCAAGGATGCTGCAAAGCCTGTGCAGCAGAGATACGAGACTCTGGTCTCATTTGGAGTAAACCTGAAAGCAAGTTCAGTGCCAATGGATCAATGTTGGGAATGATGGTTCTGAGATCTTGTGGTACGTAAATGTCAAAGTCTGTTCTGTAATTTGGCAGCTGGGAGATACCAGGCCATGTGCGTTCATTTGGAGTTCCCATGAGCTT
Source organism: Petasospora petersonii (assembly GCA_030574135.1). Lineage (NCBI taxonomy): Eukaryota > Fungi > Ascomycota > Saccharomycetes > Phaffomycetales > Wickerhamomycetaceae > Petasospora > Petasospora petersonii. The sequence continues at coordinate 16,321 of JAJMEM010000024.1, forward strand.
GAAGATCTTGATGAGTTGATCTTCATTGGAAGCACCTGGGAACAACGGTCTTCCAATAAACATCTCAGCCAGAATACAGCCAGCAGACCACATATCAATGGAAGTGGAGTAGTTTCTGGATCCCATCAACACGTCTGGTGCACGGTACCATAGCGTGACAACCTCACTGGAGAAAGTGTTCACTGGAATTCCAAATGCTCTTGCCAAACCGAAGTCTCCAATCTTTAACTCGCCTTTAGCATTGGTCAGCAAGTTCTGTGGCTTCAAGTCTCTGTGAAGAACACGGTTCTGATGACAAAAGTTGATACCTTGGAGCAGCTGGTACATAAAAGACTTGACAGTAGCAGGTTCCAGAGCCCCATTGTGACCATGCTGGTCCATGTATCTCTTTAAGTCCTTGTCCAAGTATTCAAACACAAGCGTGAGCTTGTTTTCGGTGTGGATGACATCGTACAGGTTGATAATGTTTGTGTGTTTAAGGTCCTTCATCAAGGAGATCTCACGGATGGCAGTGGATGGGGTGCCTTCTTCAGAGTCCAGGTTAATCTCCTTCAAAGCAACCAGTGTTCCAGTGGCTCTGTTACGTCCTTTATACACGGTCGCATAGGTACCTTCTCCAAGCTTCTCGAGCTGCTGGAACCTTTTCACCAAAGACTGTTAGTATACATGTTACCTGTGGAGATAGAGAGAAAACCAGCCAGCCAGCCATTCGAGATGATTCTAATACCTGGTAAAAAGCAATAACTTACTGTGATGTCTGGGATGCCATCTTGTATTTTATGTGTAGTAAAGAGAAACCTTCCACCACTAATCAAAATCTGTTGGAAGACTTCCTAATTAGCAGATATCACTGTAAACGTGTTTCTAAGCTCATGCGCACCGCCCTTTTTTTCCTGTCTGGAGATGTCCGGGTTTTGGTATCTTTTTGCTTATGTAATACTCCCATCCCCCACCGAAGCACCTTTTTTTTTCCAAGATCATCTTTTTTTTTCACAATCAATTATGACACATTGAGTCTGTCCCTTTCTCTCTCTACAAGACGCCAAGTTAGCTTTGTGCATACTGCTTCATACTGCTACAACTACAACTACACCCAAAAATAAAAAAATTAACAGATGCCAGACAACTCACGCAAACGACAAAATAACAAACATCAACCCGAGTTGCCTAACATCATCCAAGAGCCTTCGGTACTTGGATCGTCTTGGGTAGGGTTATTCCAAACTGATGTTACTTTCCAATCAGAGCATTTCGAATCAGCTCTACAGAACCTCATTAAGCAGCCAAACATCAACTCCACCGTCATCCTGAGAGCAGACATCCTCTTAGAGAACAAGTACACCTACTCCCCAGACTCTCAAGAAGCTGAACCATCTGTGGAGAAGTCTGTGAGCGAGTTTGCACACTCACGGCCTGATATTCCAACAGGCAACGACGAAGAAGTGATCTTGGAGAAGAACTTGGACGATATTACGCTGAGAACACTCCCTCTCCAGCCGTCTTCCAGACCAAAAGTGGAGATTGTGAGGCGCATTATCCCAAGAAACCCTTTCAAGGACTGCATCATCAACCAGACGTGTCTAATTCTTGCATTGAAGGACGATGAAGACTGCGAGACATATGACTCCACTTTGGTTGTCTACTACCCACACATTGATATTAAGGACGACTGCCCATTCTACCTGCCCTCAGTGCAGGCAGTTGGTATCCTGTACAGAAAGGGGACACTCTCATTACACTATCTCCCATTCAACCACACAGACCCTGAAGTCCTTAACGAGTTCAGAGCACTGGACTCGTCGGACAGAGACATCCGCATCGCTTTCAGACTTCTTCAAACTGCCAAAAAACACTCGACGGGATCTATGGATGGCTACCAAAAGAGAGTGAAGCACGATCTTGTTGTATCGAAAGTATGCTTCCAAGATCGCTACATCGCATTGAAGAAGAAGTACTCCAAACAGCTTGTCGATGGATGGGTCGAGTCTACGGATCCTCGAAAGCATGTGTTTGAAGATATTGCCATTGCTGCATTCCTGATTGAGCTGTGGACCACTATTTACAAAAGCAAGAACGATTTTGAGTTCCGAGATCTTGGCTGTGGAAACGGCTTGCTTGTGCATATTCTGGTGAGTGAGGGCTACCGTGGTATTGGAATTGATGCCCGTGCAAGAAAGTCATGGAAGACGTATCCAGAAGAAGTCCAGTCCCGCTTGAAAGAACAGGTGATCATCCCGTCTGTGCTACTCAGACCTCATCCAGCAGTGAAGAATCTGGCTCCTCACATCACTGACAATGGTCGTGTTTTCCAGGTCCCAATCAACAATGGCGGCGATGTCCCTGTTGTCGCTTACTACTCCTCTGCCACTTTGCTAAGATCCTCCAACGTAAACACTGCTCAATTCCCAAAGAACACCTTCATCATCGGAAACCACTCCGACGAACTCACTTGCTGGATCCCACTGCTTGGCTACCCATTCCTAGTGATTCCATGCTGCTCTCATGCCCTTTCTGGTGATCGTGTCAGATTCCCATCTCGCCGCAGACCACACACACATACCCAGAACGCCAATGGAAGTGCTCTTGGTGCCTCATCCACGTACGCTGCACTTGTTGATAAAGTAGAAGATCTGGCCAAACAGGTTGGATGGAAAGTCCAGCGTGAGATGCTACGTATCCCAAGCACACGGAACGCAGCTATCATTGGCCATGAGAAGGACAACAGAAGAGCATTGTCCGTGTATGACGTTCTGTTGCAGGAAGGTGGCTCTGAAGGCTGGGTCGAAAACACGATGTCCTTGACAAAGAGGGCTCCTAGAACTCACTGAATGTATAGACATACATAATGCAGAAAATTATAAACCTAATTAGAAATGTAGCGTTAATACAGCGCACACTACCATCTTTTAAAAGCAGAAGCGTAACATTATGTCTAAGTAAAGTCATGACGGGAAAAGATATAACAGAAAAACCAAGAATGCAATTATGAACTACTCCCTCCCTCCCCTCTTCTTTCTTCTCCTCTCTTTAATTCTAAATAGCAGTGTGTGAGAGCACAAATAATCAGTTACCACGCTTTTTCTGCTTTCTTCTGTTACGCTTCTGGCCAATTAACTTCTTGGTTTCCTCATTCAAGCCGGACTTTCCGTTATCCTTCTTCTCCTCGGTGGCATTCTCTCCCTTGCCCTTTTTGCCAACTTGTGGACCCTTAACTCTGTTACCCTGCTTCTTTGGACCGCTCTTGGCCTTCTGTTTCTTTGGGGATGGTTTCTCTTCAGCCTCATCGTCATCTTCTTCTGCACCTTCGCCTCTCTTTCTCTTGTTGTCGACGGCAGACTTCTTCGCCTGGGCCATTTTCTCCTTTCTTCTCTTGATCACCTGAGCGTGCTCAATAGCAAACTCGACAACCAAGTTTCTCTTCTTGATTGGTCCATCAGCCAGCACAGCCTTCTTCTCCTGCTCATCGAGACCTTCTAAGACCTCTTCTTGCGTTACAGAGTGGGCATTGAGCCATCTCAGTCCCATCAGAGCAGACTTGTGATCTCTGTACTCCAAGAAACCATAACCTCTTGAACGACCAGCCTCACCAGAACCCTTCACCTCCATGATGATCTTGGCCTGTCTCACAACACCTTGCTTTTTTGATCTCTTGGACTCCTCCTCGCCATCAAGCCATCTCTCCTTCTCCTTCACCGATCTAATCACTTCCTCTTTAGACAATGGCTGTCTCTTCTTCTCTCTAACTTCAGTGGCGAATTGGACCACAGCGTGACGACCCAATGCCTTCAGGGCCTTGGCTGTCATAGCTCTCGGTAAATTTCTGATGGCCAATCTCGTCATAGATAAATGCAAAGATGGGTTCTTGTTCAACTGCTGGACTCTAAGCTTGTATGACTTCTCTCTAATCTCCAAGTCAGATTTACTGAGCTTAGCAGCGAGTTTCGAGTGCTCTGTAATACGACCTTCGTTCAACAAGTACATATTACGTCTGTCCTTCTCCCCTGGTGCCTTTCCGAGCAGTTCACTTCTCTTCTGAGCATTCTTCTCTGTGAGTCTAGCAGCACGTTCTCTGTCCACAGTTGGTGTGATAGACAAAATACGACCTTCAAAGACGTATGCAGGGGAAACATCATCAGAAATCAATATAGAGGTTGTAGAACTCTCTGGAGCACCTTCCAAGCACTTCTTGTAAGCATCCTCTTTGAAGAATGCAACAAATGCAGTACCCTTCGCCTGGCCAGTCTCCTTGTCCATGACCGGAAGAGCATACTTCACATCGCCAAACTGTTCGAAATGCTTTTTCAAATCATCGCTTTCTGTGTCGTACGGAATGTTACGAACAAACACAGAATAATTTTCCTGTTTGTTCTTCTTTGGTGCTTCAATCTCCTTCTCCCCTTCTTCCTCGGAGACTTCTTCGTCACTTCCAAGCTCAATGTCACTGTCATCGCTGTTTTCGTCAGCAACATCAGCATCCTCGTTCTCCTGGTCGTCAGCTTCCTGGTTGATATCGTCCTCATCGATGTCAGAGTTTTCGGCTTCCTCATCATCATCATCTTCTTCTTCTTCTTCAAGTTCATCAGCATGCTCCTCCTTGTATTGAAGCCATTTACTCTTCTCCAAGGCAAAATCGACAGCGACTTCTCTTCCCCCAATTTGCAACCCCTCAGAGCCCTTAATTGCAGCTTCAGCTTGTGCAAACTTCTTCATTGTCACGAAAGCGAAACCAGACATTTTTCCGTCTTTCTTTTTTGGAATATAAGCATCAGCAACTGCACCATACTTACCAAATATCTTTTTCAGTTGTGTTGGATCACGAACAGACCATGGCATGTTTCTTATAATCAGTCTTGGCTTTCTCTTCTCAACTACTTCTTTAGTCTGTGGAGCTTGTGCCAGTTCTGTATTACGAGACTCATTACGATCTCTTCTCTTTGCGATGTCGACTCTAAGCAAACGGCCTTGAAACTTTGTTGTCTTGGACTCCTTCAATGCTGTCTCTGTATCTTCATCCATAGCGAACGAGACGAACCCAAAGCCTCTAGAGGTCTTGTCAGCTTCTCTCACGATAACGGCATGCTTCACAGGGCAGAACTGTGAGAAATAATCTGAGAGCTGTTCATCTGTAGCGTCAAATGGAATGGAACGGACAAAGAGTGTCTTTTTGTCCAAATTCTCATCTGGAATCTCAGAAGATGGTCTTTCTCTAGCACTCATCTTGACTGGAATTGTAGGATATTAGAACTTGGTATTTAAACTCTCTGATGAGAGAGAGAAAGAGATGCGGGCTCGAAATTTTTTTTGAGTAGGCGATGAACCTGGTTCGCCCAACACATATGGGGCCCTTGTTGGTTTTGCGATCTGTCGTTGTTGCTTCTCAGCTGTGTGAGGCCTCCTTTTATAAGCATTAGAGAAGGTATCATAACTTTAAATTGCCAAGGAAGAAAGTGTTATCATACACACAATGGACATCACTCCGGAAAGAAGTGTTACTCCGGAACAAGGAGCGCCACCACGGCCCGCGTTCCTGCGGATGAAACCGTCACTATCACAGCTGACTACAAGATCAAACAAAAGCATCAAAATATCCGAATTGCAAGCACAGGCCACAACGGAAATCACACTGGAGAACGCTGAGCAGCATCCCCCATCTTCTTCTGAGTCAGCATCAAACGATCATGTTTCCGGAATGAGCAGGCTGGATCTGAGGAGTACGCGAAGTGACCAGAATGATGACACATGGACAGTGAGAACGAACCCCACGCTAACGATATTCAGTGATGACGAGGACGAACACAGTGGATTGGGATTTGTCGATAGGCTCAGTGAGATGATAAGAGAACCTGTGACGAGACTGTGGGAAGTTAATGACGAGGAAGAGATGGAGATGAGAAGGGCTAAGCAGTTCTTCGTGCTGTCCTCTGCTGGCAAACCCATTTACGCCATGACTGACACAATGGGTGATGATGAAGACCAAGAACGCTCAACAAGATTCGTTACTGATGGAGGTGTTATCCAGACGCTTGTGGGGTCTTTTGCATTGGATGGCTCAGAATTGAGATCGTTTGTGGCTGGTACCACCCGCTTCACCATTCTGGATCGTTCCCCGCTGATCCTTGTTGCAGTCTCCCAGCTGAAGGAGAGCGAAGCTGATCTGTTGAATCAACTGGACTTGGTCCACAGTCTGCTGTTATCCACTTTCAGTAAACCTCACATTGTCAGATCATTCCAGCACAATGAGGGTTTCGATCTGGGTAAACATCTGGGGAGGGCATGCCTGTCTGGACTGGACTTATTGTGTCGGTTGATGGCACACTTTGATCCAAGTATCTTGCTTGGAGCACTTCAGAGTGTCAAATTAAGAAAGTCGACACGCTCAAAGACTAATGGGATTATGTTGAAAAATCGTGTCAAAGATGTGCTGTATGGTTTACTGCTAGGTCCAGGTGGTAAGCTCGTTACAATCTTAAGACCTAAGAGCCACACGCTTCATACCACAGACCTCCAAATCCTTTTCTTGACGGTTGCCAACCAATCGAGAGGAAACACGGGTGAAGAGGAACTCTGGCTACCGATATGCCTACCCAAATTCAACCCTAATGGGTTTCTCCATGTCTTTGTCAAACATATTGGTGACATCTCGCTGTTGTTAGTCAGCGCAGACAAGAACTCCTTCTTCACAGTGAGGGAGTGTGCCCAAAAGATGTGTGCTGACATGACGAGACACAAGGTCTTTGACAGGATTAATACCTCGCTGATGTGTGGTTTAAGCACCGCTGATATCCCTGCCCCACTGGTGTACCACTTCATCTACAAATCCAAACGTCATTTGCAATATGTGATGCCTACACAAACGGACCCGGCACAATTACATTCGCATTACCTGTCACTGCACTCATCAATTAACAGACAGAACAGTATCAGTGTTACATATTGCAAATGGGCTCCGTCTCAAGCCGGTACACCGCCACTTGCTGGTATCGGCTGGAGCACTCCGAACTACGAGGTGTACCTCATCACTAGTGGGACAGCTAAGAAAGAGGTCTTGGTGAGCAGTGCACGTGCTGTGGTCAACTGGTGTAAAAAGTATGATGAACGGCTGTTTGTATGTGAAGGAGCAACCTTCTGAGTACGTTGCAAAAAAATTTAATGAAACTCAACTCCATGATCTAAGACACTAATTTAGAAGGCACCCCCTCTGTAGTAGAAGATAGCGATTAGGAGAGACGTAACCGCCGCGACCACATTTTTAATATCAACAAGGGGAACAAGCAGAAACTCCTTTCTTTATCTAGTTTCAACGCTGTAGCACACACACACACAGATGGACGCTAAAATACATAGGAAGAGAAGTACCTCTACACTAGCCAACACCATCAGTTTCACCCACACGAGAAATGGTGGAGTCGACGAAGAGTCGATGCGGAGCCCCGTTTCCTCGCAATTCCCCAGTCACCTCACGCAAACGACATCCCGATCTAACACAATCTCCGGTGGTTCACCATTTGGGTATCTGAATAAGAATGGTTCTTCTTCAACTCTCAACTCAATCACTCACACACTCTCAAACGTTGGGTTCACCCCGATTGTGCCGCAGTTGGATGCGTTGAACAACCCATCACCTACTGGTAATAGCAGCTCCGCATCTACAAGTCCTGTGATGGTCCAGAAGAAGGAAGGAAAGTTCTCTAGAGCCAGGCTATTTGCCCGTAATAAGACAAAAGAGGCCCTATCTCGAACCAAGACAGAGATATCTTTGGATGGACATGGCACAGGTGGTAACAGTTTCCTAAAACATAGCCATCATCACAACAACGGCCTTTCTTCTTCTTCATCCAATTCCCAATTCGTTGGATCAGGGTCAACACTATACTCATTTGATCCTGCTCAGCTGGATGCTTCAGATCTTAACGCTGTGGTCCATCCCTCAACCTTGCCGCAGGAGGAGAAGGAGCACTTGGCCGATAACACATGGTACACTATCACCACAACACTTTCCCCACTCTTCACCGAAACGGACTCTCCTGGGCTGAAGCTCCGTATTCCAATCGAAGATGTGAATAAAATCGTCACGTTGTGGCTACAACTCCGCATCGAAAGTGGTGTTGCTGCCCCTACACTCGTCAGGGAACTTACGGAATTTTTGAAACATCATTTACACCTTCTTCAATCTTCACTCCCCGCTGACTTGGATCCACTGCAACGACTAGCACTAACATGGGACCGATTCTTCAAGTCTGCTTATCACTACTTACTTGCTGTTTTTCAACCTCTGGATGATGAATTTACTGGTGTGGGAGCTTTGACAAAAAGACACTCTGCATACTGGCACGACCTCCAAAACATTTCGGTCAAGAAACTAATTTTATGTAGTGTCAGAGATGCAATTGTCCTTCCAGTGATTGAAATGAACCCTGTGCTACCATCTGTTGAAGAAAAAGACCGGAAATTGCTCGTTCAGTGCTTAGGAATGATCAAGGCCGTCAAGGGAAGCTCTGCTACAGTTTACGCTCAGAGACTAGTGGAGCAGACGGCCAACATACTGGAGAGACAAGTATAAGTCACTTCAAAATTTCACCTGTTTTATCTATTAATGACCTTTAAATGACTTTCTTGGCAACTCTTGTTGCTGTAGAGTAATTGTAGTGAACCGAATACCATTCATAGCACAAAGTCGCATACGAACACATATGAGTACGTATGGAGTAGTTGAAAAACTAGCTATCTGCATATAAATCAACATGAAAAGGTTGAAGAAGAAAAACACTGAGTCTAACTCCCAAGAATTGATATCAAAAGTCAAAAATCATTGATCATAGTATCAATTGTTCAATGTATGTCAGTGAGCGCCGGTGGCGCCGCCTACATAGCTGGTATGCGCACTAATAGGCACTTCTAAAACTGGTGGAAAAAAACTCGTCGAAAGCCACCATGAAGATGTGCTTAACTCACTTATCAAAGGTTGTATCACCATCTCTTTCTCAGAGGGCTTTCTCATATTTAGTCCGAGAAAGTTATAAGATGTTTTGCCTCACATCACTCACACAGCGTTTTGTGAAGACATCCGTTCTTTCACAGACCCGTTCGGTGTCACTTCTTTCACGTCTTCATCCATCTCTCAACTCTACGAAATCTCACAAGCGTGTTGGTCGTGGTCCATCTTCTGGCTATGGTAAGACTTCCGGTCGTGGTCAAAAAGGTCAGAAGGCTCGTGGTACAGTGAAACCGTGGTTTGAGGGTGGTCAGACTCCTATCACCAAGCTTTTCCCAAAGATTGGTTTCAAGAGAGTCACTGCTAAGAAGCTTACGCCGATCAACTTGGACAGAATCGTTGAGTTCCACAACAATGGTCGTTTGCAATTAGCAGAAGATGAGACACTGACAATGAGAAAGATGGTTCAGACTGGTCTGGTTACAGGGTCCATCAAGGACGGTGTCAAGATCCTTGCTGACGGTAAAGAGAAACTTCAGTTCCCAATCAAGATCGAGGCTACCCGTGCTTCCACAGAGGCCATCCGTGCTATTGAGAGAGCCGGTGGTGAATTCACGGCAAGATACTTCAGTAAGCTGTCTCTCTTAGCACACATCAACCCAGTGAAGTTCTTCGTTGAGCGTGGCCATGTCCCATTGCAAGCTCGTCCAACCAAATTCAGGGATATCCACTACTACACCAGAGTCGACAAGAGAGGCTATTTGACCAAGGAGAAGAACGATGCCTTACTCCAGGCCATTGAAAGAGCCAAGTCTGAGAAACCTAAACAGAGGGCTGTAAAGAACACTGGTGTCGCTTCGCTCTCACTCAGCCAGACGAACGGTGCCGCTGCTGGATACCAGAAGTCCGGTATCTTCAAGCTTTCTGACCTCCAGCTCTGAGATCATGTATAAAAGGAGATGATAATGAAACGATCCATGTACATATATATATATATCATCTTTTTGGGGAGTCGTAATAGTATTGTTTATATATGGAGGTACTGCTCTTTCCAAATGCGATACCCACGCGAAAGGGGGAAAAATCAACAACACAATACAACAACCAAGGGCCATTCTCTCTCATTCGAGAATCTCGGCATCCCTGCATCTTCTACCTGTCATAGCACTCTGAACTACGCGTCGTCTTTGACCGAAGTGTATTAGAGCTGCTGATATCGTTACTCTCTTTCTTTTGATACCCCCTACTTACAACGTGATTAGTTGAAGCGTGTTTTTCTCCCATCTGAAATACCCGCAGATCTATCACAACAAGAGAGAAAACAACACGCATAGATCGACACATTGTACATCTCAAAATGGTGGATCTTTCAAACTACCAACGTCTTGAAAAAGTTGGTGAAGGTATGTTTGCTTACTGTTGTTTTATTTTTGTCCTTGATAGTTGGATCTAAACCGATGAGACCTTCTTACAGATTAGCCGCCGACTACTCTCTCACACACAAACCAACACGATACTAACCGGCAATTTGACTAGGTACCTACGGTGTTGTGTACAAGGCTCTCGATACACGCAATAACAACCGAGTTGTTGCCTTGAAGAAGATCCGTTTGGAGTCCGAAGATGAAGGTGTCCCATCGACCGCCATCCGTGAGATCTCTATCCTTAAAGAGATGAGACATGAGAACACTTTACAACTCCTCGACATCATCCATTCTGACTCGCACAAGCTCTACTTGGTCTCCGAGTTCTTGGATTTGGACTTGAAGAAGTATATGGAGTCCATACCTGCGGGCGTTGGCTTAGGTGCTGACATGATCAAGAGATTCATGGCTCAGTTGATTAAAGGGACTGCGTATTGTCACGCTCACAGAATCTTGCACAGAGACTTAAAGCCACAGAATTTGTTGATCAACAAAGACGGAACTTTAAAATTAGCCGATTTTGGTTTGGCCAGAGCTTTTGGTGTCCCATTAAGAGCTTACACGCATGAGGTTGTGACCTTGTGGTACAGAGCTCCCGAGGTTTTGTTGGGCGGTAAGCAGTACTCCACTGGTGTTGATGTTTGGTCCATTGGTTGTATATTTGCCGAGATGGTTAACCGTAAGCCATTGTTTGCAGGAGACTCTGAGATTGATCAGATCTTTAGAATTTTCAGAGTCTTGGGTACCCCAACAGAAGAAGTTTGGCCAGATGTTTCCTACTTGCCAGATTTCAAGCCAACTTTCCCAAAGTGGACCAAGAAGGATTTACAGCAAGCCGTTCCATCATTAGACCCTCTGGGTGTTGACTTGTTGGAGCAAATGTTGGTTTATGATCCAGCTGGTCGTATCTCAGCCAAACGTGCCTTGTTGCACGACTACTTCCAAGGAGAAGGTTCTCAAGGTAGAGAGTATCGCCAACAGCAGACAATTCCGCTGGGTGCTACTGTGTATGCCTGACCTCATGTCCTTTTTGTGCCTGTTATGACACGCAGGTATTTATAAATTCTGTTTTGATGATTCTCTTTCTTCTTCTTAGGTTTTCTCTTGTTGTTTTGTCTTTACGAGTTTTGTGTCCCTTTTATAACATGCTTGCAATGGTTGTGTCTTTTCCCATGGGTTCTCGCTTGTCGCTTTGAGACCCGTTTTTTTTTCTATAAATATACTGGCATTATGCATACGTTTACGTCTTTTTGAATTTGTGTAAAGTACAGTAAAATGAAGCTTATAGTTGATGTAGACATATATGTCCTATCTCCTTTGGGGCATGTTCCACAGCGCCTATAGAGGTGAGGAGTTTTGAATATTTGACATGCAACTTCTGACAGGTCACAGTTGGTTGTACTAGTTGGTTGATAGTGTTGTCATAACATAATTTCTTTGCTTAAAATAAGTCAAATAATAATGTCAGATTATGTGACAATGTATATTCAAATCTGAATAGTCCATCAGGCCTGTACATGTAAAACTTTAAAACAGATTAAACATAAAATGCATTCTTACAGCGTCTATGTTGTTACTATCAAGCTTCTCTAATAACAATTGTATAGATATAGTGAAATATGATAATACAATCATATCTTGTCGAATTATTTGAAATTAATTGTTGGCAAGTGTCCAACGAGATGTCTGGGTTTTTTAGAAAAGGTGTCCGGGTGTTTCAACGACTGTAAGTCCCATCCAAGAATCTCTCGAGATTCTATTGAAAGATTTTATGGATTCTACAAATATATATAAACAGTTGTCAGTAAGCTCAGCCAGGGCTAGTAAAGACATATTTATACCTTGGGGGTATTCATGTAACGATTAGTGTTAGATAGAGCTCGTTGATCTTTGATTTGAAATTTGACACATCACCGCGACTAAATGCAGAGGACGTTATCACTGAGACATGCTCTTCTTGCCCTGTTGACATTTGAGGGCTGAGGTGTAAATAGGGATTATAAGCAAGAGGAGCGGAGGGGGCGCGTTTCATGGGCGATAGTAACTCGTATGAGGGACACAAACGCTGCTGCTTGTTTTCGACAATCAGAACCTCAACACTACAGTGTCTCAGCTACGGCTTGATATAACATATTGGATGAGAATAGAGAAAGTGGGAGGTTGGGGGTTGGATGGATAAAGAGTTGTAGAGCTAGAAGTGGCCAACTCAAAGAAAAAAAGATCTCATGAACTTTTCTATCTATATGTAGTCATCTTTTAATCTAGCACTGCGCCTTCCTATTTTGACCAGCTGCTGCAGAAACCCTGAGAGGGATGACAAACCGTTCTTGTCTACATTCCTCTTGAGCGTAGACTAATAAACAAGCGGAATGAGCTTGTCAGTGATTTACATGATAGTCTTCAACTAAATGGTGCATGCAGATGTATTTTTTTTCGGGGGCGGGGGAGGGTCAGTCGATATTCAACAACCTTGTTGGGATCGGAATGTTGGAGAGAGAGAGGGAGAGCGAGAGAGAAGTTGGTGGTGGGGCGTGTGGTAGAGCACAGGGGTGGAACTAATCAATAGGCTGCTACTTGTGAGGTTCTAAACTGTTCACCATCCTTGTGCTGATACCGAATCAACCTTAATTCAACACAATTTGTGACGTATTTTGTGTTTAGTTTAGTGAGAGGTACCATTCCGCATCACTCTGATCTGACCGCGTTGCATCAGTCGAGCATGCACCTGTGAAATCGGGAACAATACCAAAAATGGTGCCTGCGTAGCTCCTACGCAGATTCTCTGCCTAGCGAGGGAAAACCAGCCAGCCTGGCTCTCGAAAGTGAAGCTCTCAGTACAAAGGGAGCACTCTGCCTAAACCTTCCCCCTGTAAAACTGGGAAACTCGTTTGGCACGGTCACCGCATCGGGAAATGTAAACAAACATCATCCATCCGAAAATTCTCCTGGGCACGAGAAATATAAACAAAACAAAACACCACCAAAAATACCACCTTCTTTCACCAGACAAAGAAAAAAAGATAGACTTTCTTTTCTTGTACAAAGAGTCCAACCATTCATTCACCGCCTGAAGGGACACACACCCAACTGCTTACCTCAGAAGGACGCTTGTTCACCCCTTCAACCCAATCAGTTGTCCTCGCCTCCTTCCCAATTTTTAACCCGTCTTTTCCTTCATTATCACTTTCTTTGTAAGGAGCAATAGGAGAAGTACATCCGATATAGCTCCACAACTGTACATTTTGCTTTTAATCCACCATTACAGAGCTTTCTTTCCAATTGGTTGAGTTTCATCTTATATCACAACTTGTGAAATTTAACAGTGTGGCCTATCGAAAACCAGTCATATTATCATATTCACATCCACCAAGAGATCTTCAACCAAAGTTTAAACCTACTCTAAGCTCCTTGACGCACGCAAATCAACAACCCCTCTTCTATTTAGCTCTGCTTTAAAGCCAATTCATAAGCCTTTTTTCAGAGATGAGTGACTCAGCCGCCTCAACAAGACGTCGCCAGAGCTTTCAAACAAAGACTCGCAAGCCACACAAAGAAATCAGATTCGGTTCTTACATCCTTGGCTCCACACTTGGCGAAGGTGAATTTGGTAAAGTTAAACTAGGCTGGCGTAAAGACGGCAGTCAGCCATCGCAGGTTGCTATCAAGTTCATTCGTCGTGAGTCCATTCCAAGAGGGTCTGAGGCCGAATCCAAGGTTCATAGAGAAATCAACGCTCTGAAGAGACTATCACACCCAAACATCATTAACTTGGAGGAAGTTTTGCAGAATGATAAGTACATTGGTATCGTTTTAGAGTACGCCTCTGGGGGTGAACTCTTTGATTACATTCTCCAACACAGATACCTCAAGGACTCCTTGGCTTGCAGATTATTTGCTCAGTTGGTCAGTGGTGTTCATTACATGCACTCCAAGGGTATTGTACACAGAGATTTGAAGTTAGAGAACTTGCTGCTTGATAAACACAAAAACATTATCATAACTGACTTTGGTTTCGTCAACAGTTTTAGTCCAGGTAATGAGCTCATGAAGACCTCTTGCGGTTCCCCTTGTTATGCTGCCCCTGAGTTGGTGATTTCGAGCGAACCATATGAGTCAAGAAAAGTTGATATCTGGTCCTGCGGCGTTATCCTCTATGCTATGCTTGCTGGTTATTTGCCATTCGATGACGACCCACAGAACCCCGATGGTGACAACATTGCTAGATTGTATCAGTACATCACCTCAACGCCTTTGACATTCCCAGACTACATCGAGCCGATGCCAAGAGACCTTCTAAGAAGAATTCTGGTGTCAAATCCAAGGAAGAGAATAAACTTGAGAGAAATCAGAAGCCACCAGTGGTTAGCTCCACATGCTCCATTCCTCTCAGTCACACCATCTGAATGGGACAAGAATAATCACACCACTTCTTCAATTGCACGGCCGACTCAGCCACAACAGCGCACTATGTTGAACGACTACAGAAGATACTCTCTTATTGACACATCTTCCACAGCACTGCACAACCCTAACAGACAAACACAGACACCATTCTTTGCATCTCCACTGCCACCGCAAACTTCATCCAGTCATGCTGTGGCTATTCCTTCCTCTACTTCCTCCACTTCTATCAGCGAGCAAGTCAAATTCAGTCCAAGAGGTCACCAGAGAAGCGGCTCCGTTCAGTCATACAGCTCAGCTTCCATGGCTCTCCAAGCTGTTGTTGATGCCGACGAGATCAGACACCACATCCCACAATCTAACTCCTTTAATGCTAATGAGAATGTCCGTCGTGATTCTGTTGTCACTAAGTTAAGTACAAGTGTTCCAAGATCTACTACACATACTGGTATTGCCTCAATGACTAATGCCCGTGATCAACTGATTAACACTGCCATTGAGGAATCTCCTGCCAAGAAGCCATCCCCATCTTTTGCAGTACCAAAGGTTCCTGTCAACCACAACAACTACCATCAAGCCAATCCAAATCAGAGACTTCCTGGTGCTTCAAGAAAACCAAGACCAACTTCATACCACCCTGCCCTTTACTCTGCTCAAGATTCTCATATCTTGGACTTCCAACTGCAAACCAATGGCTACCCTACAAACGTCCCAAGATCAGAATCTGCTACGTCTGTCACATCTCTAGGAAATGCCAAAATCAGCAAACCACATGTCGAGTTTGCATCAGCTGAAGGCGGTATCATTACACCAAAGTCTCCAACGTTTTTGTCCAGCAGTTTCTCTTCCTCCCCACAGAAAGCTCCAGAAGTGCCGGAGAATGTGAGCAGCGAAGAGAAGGTCAACATTGATGACGAACAGGAGAAGGCTCAGAAGAAGACAAACAGATACTCTGCTGTGATTGCTGCTGAGATGGTTATGGATAAGTTGTTCGGCTCTTCATCTGGGAACACTGAGAAGCAAGTCGAGGCTTCTTCCGTTGAGAACTTATCGCAGCCTTCCCGCTCTTCAAGTGTTCGCTCCTCTGTTTCCAAGCCATCTGCTCATTCCACTCTTACGAAGAACACTTCTGTTAACGCTTCTCCACAGGAGCAATTGAGAGTTCCGTCCTCATCTAAGTCACATGATACCAACACCACATCTAACAAGACCAAGAGATTCAGCTTCCTAGGATTCTACACGTCTCAGACAGACTCGAGATCATCCACGTCTCTCGAATCGCAGAAGGTCAAACCATCTCAGCAGCAGAAGAAGAAGGTTCTTGAACCATCAAATGTGGATAATGTCCAAACTAGAAGATACTCTCATGTGCCAAAAAAGAAAGAGTCTGTAATTGCTTACACCAGCTTCGATCAGAAGAAGGAGCCATCTACTGCTAAAAAGGTTATGGATTTCTTCAAGAGAAGAAGTATGCGCATTGGTTAAGCTTCTCTTATCCTCAACTCCCCTTTCTTTAATAATGCATCCCTTACTTTTCATGATTTGTGCTACATTTGCCTCACATGCTCGTTTGTTGTTTGCTCCTTTGCTTTCTACTTCCTGGTCCACTGTAGGTATGTTGATGTTGATGTTGATGTTGATGTTGATGTTGTCTATTTTCATTCCCTCTCTTTTTTTGCTATTATTTGCATTTGATGTCCGCTCTATACCCGTACGACCGCACTCATCTCACCAAAATCTTACTTATTCAATTCTCACACTTCAAACATACACAAAGACTAATATTCTGCTATTTCAAAGACTGTGCTAATGAGCTCTTATTCAAAAGAAAACTATGTACGAAAGTGGAAGTTGTTTTAGTTAGCTTCGTGGTGTCTTATTTCCAGAACTCAATGATTCTTTTACAATTGCCTGTTAGTAATTTTTTTCTGCACTTTCTCTAAATTGATTCTCAAGTGACAGTGCCTTAGTTGATTCCATTTCGTTTTATTATAGATGTAGGCGAAGACAGTTCTCATTGTCGGCACATTCATCATCTGTGGGTCCAAAGTAGACCAAACTGCCATGTATCGTTGTCGACACCTAGACCTACAACACCACATGTTCAGAAAGACATTTAAACAGGGTTACTTAGGTGCACTAGTACAAATAGCGTTATGAGTTAGTAGAAGTGGTCCCGTAAATGATGGAATGTGGAACCGCGAATTTGTTCGATGATGGATTGCTGTGGTCAAATGGATTTACGTCTGCCCAACCACCGAAACTCTACTTAAAAGAGGCTTTTTAAAAGGGAGAAAGGTTAAGTTCCTGAGAACTGAAGAGGTTGTAGCTGAACTTATTTAGTAACTTAAAGAACCATTGTATTCACTCTGGTGGGGTTTGTTTCGTTTTGGTTTGTGGAAGGTAATAAGTGTACAGGATGTGGTTGGTAAAAAGAGAATTTTTTCAAGCTCATGACAGCACTACCAGTCTCTCCAGATACAAATAAAGAAAAAGAAGAAGCTTTCCAAAAATGAAACATTATATTTTTAAGAAAGAACCGGTAAAACAACATAAACTTTCATGCAAAATCCCCATATTGAATTTAGATGTTAGATGGGTACAAGAAGATTCTGACAGAAGCACCGAAAGTCTTAGCTGGCAAGTTAGACTTGAAGTTAGCTCTGACAGTACCACCGTTACCGTGAGTTCTGGTGATCTTACCCCAGATGACTCTGATCTTGGAGCCTCTGATCTCCTTGGAAGCTCTGTAGACGTAAGCGACACGCTTACCCAAGTAGAACTTGGCATCCTCAGCGGAGGTGACACCCTCAATCTTCACAAGGGAGACGTTTGGGTTTGTGACGGACTTGGATCTCTGGTAAGAGACGTGTTTGCCCTTAACGTACACTATTTATAATTGTTAGTAACTTGGACATATGAAATTTGTTGAGAGGTGGAGCATGAGAGAGAGTGGAAGATTGAGCTTTTGACGATGCGAGTTTGGATATATATCGATAAAAGATTTATTGGCCACAGCAAAACCAAGAATACATGTCCTTGTTGAATCGTCGGTTGTCCTTTCTGTTGCTGTGGATGATGAATAATAAATAGCTTCTGAGGACAGGAGGTAAATCTCGATAGCTGGAATCATGACATTTGGGTTGCAACAGCTTTTTAATAGCGTGACGGCGTAGAAGTAATCGTATAATGGCTCATATGATGGTTGTTTTTTGGAAGATGTCTTGCCTATTTCTGTTGAGTGGTTGCCATCTTTTGAGTGTTGATGTTTCGCTCTTTTTTAAAAGTCATGCCTGAACAACCATATACTCCATTACAGTCAAAATTTCTCTCATCCTCTCTCGTCATAGTTCTCGTCTGATTGTATTCCACGTACATCTGTGAGACTCGGCCATTGTGACTTATTCGTTGATCGTTTGATACCTTTACCTACAACTCTTGTGTTGAAGAGCGTTGGAAATTTGATTGTGAAAAAGTCTGAGTGCCGCGAACTCACACAGAGAGCGCCCGCCAGTACGGTACTGGAGCATTTTGTGTGAGGTGTCAGGGTGTTTCGCGAGGAAAAAAGCATGCTCGAGTCCCTTGGAGAGAAACATCCGGACATTATCGCGAACATAAGAAAACTGTTACCCACAGTCACAGTGACACCTAAGAAAGGAAGTCAGCTGACAAGCTGCGGAGCCCTATGATGGCTGCCCTACAAAAGTTTGTGTGAGCCCTAGAGGCCGCACGTTTCTTTTTTTAAATTATAATAATGAGGTAGTAGTTTTCGCGCAGGAGAAGTTCTCTGAGAAAACTATAAAAGGCGAGGCGATCCCACTTTCTTTTCAGATATTTTTGTTAATGGTTTCTTTTCTTTGTCGACGTACTTCAGTAAGTTTCATACCCCTACCTTTTAACAGAGATGCATTGTTGGATTCAGAACAGAGAACTAACGCCTTTTTCCACAGTAGGATCATTTCTATAGAGAACGTCCCTCTTTGACTCTTCTAAAGAGCCACTGAATCCAACTTGGTTGATGAGATGAAGCCTTTGTGCCCTAGAGTGAGGTTTTTATTTAGCTTGTCCACAACCTTAGTGTTTGGTCATCTACAATAATTTTGCCTTTTGTTACATCTCTTGACGACTCTTTGAGTCTATGCTTGGGATATAAAGGAGCGATGATCTCGACCCGTTGTTTGTACTCCTTAGGGAGGGATTCAAGGGGTGGGCGCAAATGGCAATCTGACAAGTTTTTATTCTCCCAATACCTTTAACTAGTGTATGATGAAGGTTCATCATCCTGATTAAAGTTATCTATAAATATTTCGTTTATATATCAACTAAATTATAGTTCCAGTTACTGTGGGTCCCGCTCCTGATTTTAGCAACAATAATGGTAAGGTCTTAATCAAATTAGATATTTCATATTAGAAGTTAACAGGAATTTAATGAATTCACGTATTATAATTGGGTACGACTATAAAAACAAAAATATACTGATAAATATTCATCAGAATAGTGTAGAAAAAGAAGAAACAGCAAGTGGAAGCAACAAACTTATTCAACCTTGACTTCAGTCTCGTTGTCCCACTTCTCTCTATCAAATCTCCAGTGTAGAGATTTTGTTTCCTTTCTATCCTCCTTCTCACCAACTAGCGTACCGCTTGGAACGCTCCTTCTTGAAAGTGCAGCACGAGTGGCCAAGCCTGTTAATGGGTCATCAACCTTGTCAACATCAACTTCATCGAACCAACGGACGTTCCACTTTAAGCCATTGGCTTGCTCCTGCTTTCTCAATTCACGCTGTGCCACTTCAATTGCCGATTTCTCCCTGTGAATCAAATCAAAGTTTCCAATAGCAATGGCGTCCGCAACCGGTTTCCAAGCCTTTCTGGACTCCAAATCCATCTGCTTCTCAATTGGCTTCACAACAAGATGTTCAGGATTCTTGGCCTGGGCATCATAGAATAAGGTACCTTCCTTGGATGAACCCAGGTAAATCTGGGACTTGCCAGACCATTGACCGGAAATTGTGTACAATGGCTCCTCAGTGGTGGCGTCCTTATAAATCTTGGCTTTGAATGAGTTCTTTTTGCCAGAGAAGTATCCTCTTCCTGAGAAGCTGATGACGGCCTTGTAACCAGAGGAGGACTGGATGATGGACTTACCCTCCAACTCAACAAATGGCGAGGCAACCAGGAGTCCCTCAATGTGTAGTGGTGGAAGTGTAATCAAGAAAGTCTCATTGAGGTTTTTGAACTCCAAGATGGCATGTCCGTACTGCTTGACATTGATGGAAGCTGTGGAGATAGAGGCTTTGATACCATTGTAACCTTGCAGCTGAACATTGTTCTTGTCGTTGAGAATAGCGTAGCCTGTCACTGGTGGGTGGTGAGACACTTGTTCAGACAAGAGAATAGTCTCACCAAGCTTCTGATCAGGGGTTGAGTCCTTCCACTTACCGAGGAACAGCTCACCAAGGAATGGGTTCAATGGCTTCTTCTCAGAACCCATGCTTTCATTTCTGGAGCAGTATTGGGAACGGAGTGTGGAAATGAACCATTTGGTGACGGCGATGATACGCTCCTGGGCAATCTCGTCGGCATCGGCACCTTCATAGGAATTGGCGTCACCAATAAAGTTTGGAGCAATGAGGAGGTCTGGATGCTCACCCCAGAACTGTGAGTACTCCACAAGGGACGTAGGAGAGAGGATGAATGGTGGGGCAGTGAGTGAGGACAAATCACCGTTGTAGGAGGCGATGGACTTGAGGAAGGACGTCCATGAGGATGAATGAGCGGTTGAAGTGTCGGACATCTTTGTCGACTTATCAGAGTGCGATTTCTTAAGGAACTTCACTTTGGCTGATTTATTGGTGACACTTCAACGAAAACTGAGACTGACGCGTCTGTTTTAGTATTGTGTGGATGATTGGGGGTGGTGGCTGTTTATGGGTGCTCGGAAACGTATAACGGGTCGGCAAGGAGCAAAAACAAAAAACAGTACAGAAATGCAGCTGATCAGTAGTGTAAGACAATCAGAGTGGGCAATTCTTCACAGACGCACTCCTGGATAATGAGAACCTGTGTCTTTTGCTGGTTGAATTATGGCAATGAGCACTAAGTTTGCTGCTTTCGTTGACCTAAACTTTTGATTTTGAGCGGAATTTGCCGCTTGCCGAAGTTCGCGAAACCAACCCCCCTTGGCATTATGTAAGCACACCCCAAAAAGGGGGCGCATCTACTTCGTATAAAGCGTTGTATATAATCCTTGAACGCTATTTGATTATTCGAAATAATAAATAGGTGATAATGGTCCTAATATAAAGGGGAGGGAAAACCTAGCCAAACCGTTTCAATGGCGGCGGAGGAAAGTATACAGAGTGATGACATGGATTTAGTTTCGATGTTAGAATTAACGCCTTTAATTGAAATTTGGTATAAGTCCAATCATCATTGCAATGTACACGAGCTTTTTGTGTTTTAAGCGTTCACTTGGCAGAAGGGGGTGCTTCCGCTGTGCCTAAAGTAGCAGATTTCTTCGAATCCTCACCAATTCTCTCCTCCAAAACCTTCAAGGCAACTTGTCTTCTTCTTTCAGCAACATTTCTGGAGTCTGTGGTACTTGGAATTCCAGCAGCTCTTCTACCAGCTCTGAGATTACCTTGTTCAATATCAGCTTCGTCAAATCTTGACAACAGACCTAACTGGACGTTGAGTTCAAAAACCTGATCAAAAACAGGGCTGAGAACTGGTGTCATGGCATCTGGGAAGAAGTGGACCAATGAGAAAGTATCAGAAGCATCACCATAGATCTTCTGCACCCCAACAACACCATTTGGTTGTGGCAAAACTGGATCTACAACATTTGGCTGGAAGAATCTGAGATATATCCAAGAGACAATAAATCCAGTCCAAGCCTGTAAGGCTGGGGTGAAAGAGCCAGAGATAGCAGATAACAGAGTGGTAAGAAGTAGGGAGAGGAGTGGAACTTGCTTCATTCTCAGCTGAGCTGCAGTTTTGAACAGCACGATAGAGTGTTCTGGAATAAGCTGCTTGAACACCACAACGTAAGAGATCAATATACAGATGTTACCATCGACAGGGATGTTGAAGAAGTTAACACCGAATATCAAGTTTAAGAAGATCAAACACACAGCGGTGATGAGGTTGGATGCAGCACCAACAATAACAACGTACTTAATGAGCTCTTTACTGGACCACGATCTCTCAATGAATCTTCCAGCAAAGAACATGATGACCATGGAGAGGAGGTATCTCCACACGTACATGTCCACAAAGACAGAAGTGACAATTGTCCATGGATGCAACAATGTATGATTTGGAATTAATTGCAGATATGGAACAATGATCTTCTCGTAGTCGATGTTAGTTTGTCCACTGGCAATAAGTGCGCCGTATGTCTTACGCTTGAGGAATTGTAACAAGAGAGATCCAACAGTGGTTCCGATCAAAAGACCTTTGGTGGCTGGAGGAACGGAAAGACCTCCAAGTTTACTACTGAGAGCTGGCATCCTGGTGAAGACAAGGTAGCCAATGGCAAAAGTGATGAGTCCGATTGTAACAGTGTTAGAATTGAATCCTTTGTGGGGATGTTGTGATTAGGCCCGTTTTTTTTTTAACACACTGAACTATGAAGGCAATTAGAAGCCAATGTGGTGTGAACAGAAGAACTTAAGACAAATGGAAAATGATGAAGGGAACAGACCAAGACTGATATAGCAGTGCAGACAATGTCTATGATATGGCTCCTGAATCTGGCTGGTTGGGTATGGTGTGGTTTCGTGTCTTTTTTTTTTCTTTTCTTTTTTTCCCCCGTTTGACTTGAACACGCGTTCAGTTTTGGTGACACCCTTGTTGACAGGTCTGTCCTGTGCTTCCAGAAGGAGTGATAACGGCTGAGGGAGAGATTTGAAGTGAAGAATCCTATCTTGGTGGAGAGATAGGAGAAAATGCAAGTGGTAGAGAATGAAAATCCATATACACTGAGACAAGTGGGGGGAGGGGGAGTAAGTGAAGTAAAAACTTGTGTCTACATGAGATAGCAAATCAAGGTGTATGGGTGTTAATTATTGATTATGTCAGAAATTAGTCATTTCCACCATCCACTTCTTTCACATGCTAACAGATCTCGAAGCTTTCCATTTCTTTCTTTCTTCTTGGATTATCGTCTTCTTTCCAAGTAGTTGGGAAAGTGCCACTAATTTACAGTTATCAAAGAAGGGGATTGGTATATACTCGAGTATATTGATTGGAAAAGAACAATCCTCAGATGTCTTCAGATTCTACAGCACTGCCGACACCTCAGACGTCTTCTTTCTCCTCTATTTCACCAACAACGGATGACACAAAGGTGACCAAGACCAAAACGAGGAAGAGAACTTCACTCTTGACCGAGGAGCAGAGGAAGAAACACCACATCGAGTCAGAGCATAAGAGACGTCAGGCAATCAGAGATGCCTTCCTTAAACTCACCCATCTGGTGCCAGGGTTGGATGCCTCCGATTCACGCACAGAAATGCTAGTCCTGAACAAGTCAACGAGTTATTTGAGGAGTCTTTACAGAGAGAATCAGGTACTGGTTGAGTCCCTTGAGAAGAGGGGCCGCTGTGTTGATCCTTCATTGGTGCTGGAGTTCCCTAATGGTGAGCCAGAGAGGGACTCCGAAATTGACTAGTTCCACCTCTTCTACTCTCAAACAAAGTTCACCAAGAAGGTTACGACTTAATGACTTTACGACTTTTAATAACCAGAATTTACCATAGATAATAGCCAAACAAACTGTAACTGTAGGACTGTATTTTCTAATTACCAGAAATTATCTATCATTAGTGTGATACCCAAACAGTCGCCCCTTTTTCCCCCATAGTTAACACCAGCTGTGGTCGCGCCTCAGATTCCACTTGCTAAAAAACCATCAACAAATCTGAGCGGCTTGACCAACAAGGCATACACCTTCAATCCATCACAATCACCAACAACTGCGATGTACAACGGGTTCCAGAACGGCTATCAGCAAGGACTGTACCCACAACCGACTGGGGCATTGCCCCAGCAACAGCAACAACCGCTTGGTTACCAGCAGACTGGATATCAGCCTCAGTACCAACAGCAGGGTGCTTACGGCCAATTTCAGCCACCACCACCACAACAACAACAGCAGCAGATGCCTCCGCCAACTTCTTTTGGTCAACCAATGCAGCAGCCACAGACCTCCTTTGGTCAACAGCAGCCACTGTACCCTCAACAGACTGGTATGATCCAACCACAACAGACCGGATTTGTCGGCGGTAACTATGGTGCTCTTCAACCTCAGCAGACTGGCTATGTTCCACAACAGCAGCCACAGCCATTGCAACCACAGAACACGGGATTCTACTCCGCTGCTCAGAAGGTTGAAAAGAACGAGACATTGAAGATTCCAAATATCAGATTGTCCTTTATCACTGCCCAGGATCAGCAGAAGTTCGAGCAGTTGTTCCGCAGTGCTGTCCCTCAGGGCTCCATGGCCCTTGGCGACACTGCTGCCAGGGACATCTTACTAAAGTCTGGTTTGCAGCCTGCTCAGCTTGCCAAAGTCTGGGAGCTCTCAGACTTGAACAAATCTGGCCAGTTGCTTTTCCCAGAGTTTTGTTTGGCCTTGCACTTGGTCAACGTTGCTTTGAAAGGCCAGCAGATTCCTTACCAGTTGGATCCCTCCATGAAAAAAGAAGTCGAAGGCTTTGTTGACGCCATCAACTTTTCCATTCCAGATGATCAGGAAACTCAAAGGAAGACACCATTTGACAACCTGACCCAGCTGAACACTTTAAACCAGTTGGGTGGTTTGCAGTTCCAGCAGTCAGTTCAACCACTTGTCGGTCAGCCAACTGGTATGCCACAAACTTCCTTTGGCAGACTTCAGCCTCAGATGACTGGCTATCAGCCACTACAACCTCAGATGACGGGTTACCAGCCATTACAGCCACAGAGAACTGGTATTTCTCAGCCATTACAGCCGCAATTGACTGGCTATTTGCAACCCCAAATGACTGGATTCCAACAACAACAGCAGCCACTCCAACCACAGATGACTGGCTTCCAGACAGGTGTGGCCCCAACTGCTATGCTCCAAGCCCAAAAAACTGGTGTTGGTAACAACGTTTTCTTCCAATCTAATTTGTTACAACCACAGAAGACTGGGTTCCAAAACTTGCAACAATATGCAACATATCAAAACCAAGACTTCATTAAGCCAGAAGAAAAAGCCAAGTTCACTAGAATCTTTGATACTTATGACATTCAGAGAACTGGTCAGTTGGATGGTAAGGTTTGTGCTGAAATCTTCCGTAAATCTGGATTGAACCGTCAAGAGTTGGAGAAAGTATGGAACTTGGTCAATGTTAATGATAAGCCTTATTTGAACAGAGAAGGCTTCGCATTGGGAATGTGGCTCATTTACAAGAAGTTGAATGGCCATGAGTTGCCAAATAGACTGCCTGACTCTTTGCTACCTTCCAGCACTTCCACTTTGAATGAGGTGAAGGAGAAAATGAAGTTGACTACTCCAGCTTTCGCCAAGAAACCATTCGGTGCTGCTTCTTTCACGAACAGTGACGAGGACGCCAATAGAGGCAAAGGCTCTGAACCATCTCCAGGTGCTGCTGACATAGAGCTGTTGAAGAGTCAAATTGAGGTCAAGAAGGCAATGCTGGAGAGTTTGACTGCAGAGAGTACCAACTCCGAGATGGCCAACGATAATGATCAGGCAATTATAGAGAGTTTGAAGTCCCAAATTATAGCTCTTCCAAAATCCTCTGGATCTGGTCAAAAGCTTGAGCTGAAGAACAGATTGAATAGCTTGACTGCCAAGGTTCCAGATTTGATCCGTGAGATCTCTAGAATTGACAATGAGATATCCAACGCTAAGACTGAGCTGTTCAAGATTAGAAACCCATCTAGTATTGTTGGAACAGGCCCTGGTGGTGAGGTCACTGAGGCTGACAAGAGAAAGGCAAAGAGTAAAGCCCTCTTGGCTCAAAGAATGGCTGCTTTGACCGGGAAGGCTGTTGAGGATCCAACTGCTGATATCGAATTACAACAGCAGAAGCTTTCTGAAGAGATGGCCAAAATCAGAAAACAGAACAAGGAGAACCAGGAGATCATATACGACGTCGAGAAGAGTATCAAAGATATTTCGGAGGGTGCTCAGAACTCTCTTTCGCAGGGTATTGACCAGGCCAGTTACAGAAAGTTTGAGCTGGGTGTTGATGTACAGCCAGAAGTTGCTCAGCTTGTGAAGGAGTTGAGACATGTTGGTACTTCAAGTACTCATGCATCGTCCAGAACTTCGTCGCTTTCATCTCCACAACTTACTTCCCCTTCTCCAGTGACTAAAGGTACTCCACCACCAGTTGGACCAAAGCCTTCCACACCGGATTCTTATGCCAGCTTCAAGTCTCCAGAAGAAAGAGCCGCTTATATCAAAGAACAGGCCAAAAAGAGAATGAATGAGAAACTAGCCAAATTTGGTATCCAGAGAAATAGAAGCTCTCCTACTGCTACTGCAAGTTCGTCACAACCACAAACCACTGTTTCTCAGCCAGCTCATGTCGATGTTAAGCCTTCTCCAAAACCAAAGGCTCAACCAACACATCCTACCCAGGAGAAGCATGTACCATCACCAGCTCCTCCAGCTCCTTCAGCTCCACCAGCTCCACCAGCTGCTAGAAGCGCACAGGCTACTCCCGTCTCAGCTCGTTCTGATGACGAAGAGGATGAAGATGAGAAGAAACTACGTGAACAACTTGAAACCCTGAAGTTGAAGAAAAAGGCTGAAAAGGAGGCAAGAATGGCTAAACTTCGTAAGGAGATTGAAGAAGCTGAGAATGACGATGAAGCTGTTCCTCTCCCAGAAAAGAAGCCTGAGACGTATGCTCCGGTCTCTCAGAAACCCACTCCGAAGGTTGTTGATACCCCAGCTAAAGTTGAAGCACCAAAGCCAATTCATCATGACACAAATCCGTTTGCAAAGTCTGCTACCCCGGCTGTTCTTCCATCTACTGCTGCTTCTAACAATCCATTCGGTAAACCAAATCAGTTCTTCAAATCGGAGACAACTTCATTTACTCCAAAACTCGATCAAAGCAAGATTGCTGCCCAGAGAGCTGCTCAACGTGGAGTTGATGAAGATGACGATGATGGTTGGTCCGATGATGACGAGAAGGCTGACAGTGAAGATGAATCTTTACCAAACCGTCAAGGTGCTGCTCACTTGGCTGGCTTGTTGTTCTCTGGTATGGGCCCAGGAAGATCTGTCACTCCTCAGGAGGAGAAGTCGAAGCCAGTTCCAATCGCTGCCCCACTTCCATCTGTGTCTACCTCTAAGCCTGCTGGGCCACCAGTTCCTATAGCTCCACCTTTGCCACAGATCCAGCAGCAAGCTCCAGCCATTCCATCTGCTTCAACTACTGTGCCATCAGCCCCAGAGCAGGAGGAGCCTGAAACGACCCTGCCTGAAGCTCCAGAAGCTCCACCTATCCCACAAGGACTTCCCCCACCGGAGCCACCGACTCAGACTTCAGAGAGCTACGAGAGTGGTGAGGCTTCTAGAGCTGAGTCTGAGGAATTTGCTACACCAACTGGTGGATCGCCAGATCCGACAGATCAGCGTCAGGCTGTAGAATCAGCCCCGGCTTCACCACTTCTGGAAACTTCTATTCCACAACCACCATCAACTGACGCTTCTTCCATCCCAACACTACCTACATCAGTTGCCCCTTCAATCTCACAGAACGAAGCACCAGCTCTTCCAGAAGCAGCAGCTCCTGAAATACCTATCTCTGCTCCACCTCCACTCCCAGTTCCCGAGGACGCGGCTCCGCCGCTGCCACAATCGACAGTTCCTAGGATTCCAGAGTCTGCTCCACCTCCAATACCACACAACGACGCTCCACCAGTGCCACAAGCAGAAGCTCCTGATGCACCAAAGTTTGTTCCACCTCCACCCCCATTACCAACACTGATTCCTTTACCTCCCCAGCCGCTTTCAGACACTACCGCCCCGCCACCGCCACCTCCATTACCAGAAGCATCTGCCCCACCTCCTCCACCAATGCCATCGATGGCTCCTCCATCAGCTACAACATCCGCTGCAGCTACTACTCCTCCAGTTGCTGGTGGCCTACCATTTTTGTCTGAGATTACACAACGCAGGGATGATAGATACGTTGTTGAATGATAACTCGATAAAGCTTTGTATAAGCATCTGGAACATTTGTGAGTTGAGTTAGATGACTACTTTGATCTTAAAATTAGTCTTATATTGTAAGCCCAATGGCACGTAGTTATATCATTAGCGCATGCTCTTCATTAGTCGTTGGATCTATAGCATTTTGGAGCTCATTAGTAAGTTTCCTTGATCACAGAGAAAAATGGACTGCTTGTGTGATCGATGCAGACATTTGATCTGTATATCTTATATTCAAGAGGGCGGCTATCAGGCTCAACTGTCACCTTTGTTTTCTGATTACCCGAGTAGCTTTTCGAGAGAGTAGAATCATCACGATTGTCTAGTGACTCTTCAGAGCACTGATAGTAGGCTTTATCCGGTATTTCATTTTCTTTGGGTTCTGTGACATCTGGAGACCATGATTGAACTCTGGTGAAACTTGGCAAGTTGTCTGGGTCCGGGATGTAGCTTCCCATGTTGACGAACGGTGGAGCAAGTGCGATCGATTTGTCTTTAGTGAATATCTTTCTAGTAGCTTCCGATTCTCTGATATGGTCCAAGACTGGGGAGTGGTCCCGCATCAATGTCAATAAGTAATGGTATGCGTGTTGGCGCTCAACAGACTTCATATCAGTGATTCTTTCCCAAAATAGTTTTGTATAGTTACCTGGACGCCACAATTCAACTTCTTGAGGTCTTTCCTTCCAGGAATCAAGCATCTCAGTCTGCTCTATGTAGACTTTCTCCATGACAGTTTCTGGAATGAAGCAAAATACTATCCTGTATTTGACGATCTTGGCGGCAACGAGTTTGCGAATCTCATGAGGCATGAAGTATGGATTGTAGCGGCCCATGCGTAGTCTCCGTGTTCCTGGTTCATGATAAGCGATGATAGCTTCAATTGTTCTCTTCGGTGTAACGCCAGCTGGGTAGCTCTCATAGTAGGCCCTGGTACTCATGCTTTGTTCTCAGAGTCAGCGGCTAATTTAAGAGTGTGATAGAGGCGATGAGAAATTGACGGCTAGGCGTGTGTGTGATCTGTGAGAAAGAATCGAAGTTAGATTCAAATTCCAAGCAGTGTTTGAAGAGATCTTGAGAAGTGGACAAGAGAACAAAAGAAAAATGAAGAAAGAGGGAACCTGGCGATTGTTCTCTACTATTTATTCAAAGTCTAGGAGTTTGTGGTGTGCGGATGTTCTTTGATGTCATGTTTACATGTTATGAGCCTTTGTAAATATCTGCCATTTTCACGCGTGTTCGTTTTTATTGCAGGTTTGTCACAATTTTTACCCCACACAGCGCAATGAAGTTAAACCGCGGCTCTGCCGTTCCCGCAATAATTGACGCCCCCGCCAAAGTTATAAAAGGAAGGAGTTCTCGTTCTTTCAGGTTCTTCTCTCTCTGATCATCAAACATCAAATAAAACATACACATTACAGATACATTATTATACAAAATGATCATCTCACGGCTACGAGATCCGACAGAGCGGAGTAAGGAGATCAAGCTGATCCTCACCAACCTTCTCCAACTCTACCGAGAGAACCGCCAACACCCCACAAGGCCTGTGATAATCTTTCTTGCTACGTTAGTTTCCACTAGTACAGTTGGGGGTTATTATCTCATCACCAAGCTCATTTCTGACTGGAAGGACAAGAGAGACTCTCGCCCACTGTACAGACGCTCCTCGTCTACGATACTGAAGAATGGCGCGAGACAACTGTTCATTCCATACAAGAACAGGCAGAAACGTGTGGTGATCCAGCCTACAGATCCAGAAGTCTATGAAAGAGACAGGTACAAGTTCAAAAACTTTGTCAAGAACATCAGGACTGAACAGGACTCTGGGAAAGTCTTCAGTTCAAAGTTCCTCAACCAGCTGATCATCATTTGGAAGATTCTGGTACCCAAATTCACTGATAGAAACACAATATTGTTAGTTGCTCAGTTCTTTTTCCTCATCTTGAGAACCTGGCTTTCGTTGCTTGTTGCTAAATTAGATGGTCAGATTGTAAAGGATATTATTGGTGGAAAGTTTAAGAAGTTTATGAGAGATTTGGTGTACTGGTTCTTGATGGCTGTTCCTTCATCATACACAAACAGTGCGATCAAATACCTCATGAAGAAGTTGGCTTCGAACTTTAGATCAAACTTGATGAGATATATCCATGACATGTACTTGGATGATAGAATGGTCTACTACAAAATCCTCTTCAATGACAGTGCCATTAAGGACATTGACAACTTCATCACTAGAGATGTTGACAGATTCACTAGTGCACTGTCGTCTTTGTTCTCCAGCATTGGAAAACCAGTGATGGACCTAGTGTTCTTCGCTGTCTACTTGAGAGACAACTTGGGAACGGCTGGAATTTCTGGCATCTTTGTCAATTATTTCGCCACTGCCTGGTTATTGAAGCGTTTTACCCCACCATTCGGTATGTTGAGTAAAGAGAAGTCCTCCTTGGAAGGTGAGTACTACAATAACCACCTGAACTTGATCAACAATGGCGAAGAGATTGCTTTCTACAATGGTACGGAACTAGAGAAGATTAAGATCAATGGCATTTACAACAAGATGATGGACCATGTGTTTAAGATCAATAGAGTCAAGGTGAGTTACAGATTCTTGGAGGACTACTTGCTGAAGTACACATGGTCTGCACTTGGCTACCTCTATTCGTCCATCCCAATCTTCATCATCTCAATGCAGGACAATGTACGTAAGAGCACAGAGGAAAGAAACATGAGGCAATTTATTGTGAATAAGAGATTGATGCTTTCAATGGCTGATGCTGGCTCAAGGCTGATGTACTCGATCAAGGATGTCTCCAAGCTGACTGGTTACACTGACCGTGTCTTCACATTGTTGACTGTATTACACCAGGTCCATGCCACTGAGTTCCAGTATGGAGACTCCTCGGACAATGTTGCTATCAGGGGAACAGTACAATACCATTATAATGGTCTTCGCTTTGAAAAGATCAATGTTATCATTCCGGGCCCATACGGCCGTGAAGGTGTTAAGCTGATCAATGAGCTTGACTTCCAGTTAAGGAACCATGAGAGTATTTTGATCTTGGGTATGAATGGTTGCGGTAAGACTGCTATTGAACGTGTGATGGCTGGATTATGGCCACTCTATGATGGCTTATTGTCTAAGCCAAATGATGACGACGTTATTTATTTGCCACAGAGACCTTACTTTAGCAATGGTACTCTTAGAGATCAGATTATTTATCCAATGAGCCATGGTGAAATGGTAAATAGGGGTATTACTGACTGGGACCTGGTAAAAATCTTGAAGGAAGTCAGGTTGGAGTACTTGCTTGACCGTGAACAAGGGCTGGACTACTTGGATTCCATCCAGACGTGGAAAGATGTTTTGAGTGGCGGTGAGAAGCAAAGAGTTCAGTTTGCACGAATCCTGTTCAAGAATCCCAAATTTGTTGTGTTGGATGAGGCTACGAATGCCATCTCGTCTGATATTGAGGCTTACTTGTTCGACCTTTTGAGACAAAAGAACTTTGCTTTTATTACTTTGTCGCACCGTCCTCTATTGATTAAGTACCATGACTATTTGTTGGAGATTCAAGACAATGGTAACTGGTCCTTTGAGACTCTTGGTACAGATGCTGCAATCACATCCATTGACAAGGAGATTAAGGAGATTGAGACAAAGTTGCAGCACGTTGACGCTTTGCAGAAGCGTAAGCAAAACTTGGAGTTGCTGCTGGATGGTCATGATGTTCCAGATGAGTCCCTGAACAGCAATGTCAGTATTAGTAGCAGTACCAGTTTACTAGATGAGAAGGAAGATATTGCTACTACCACTAGTGAGGAATTTGGTATGGACTCGGTCAGCTTGGCATCTAGTGTTAACTCTGGCTCAACAAGTAAGAATCAAATGGTTGAAGGTAAAGCTGAGCAGAAGAAGAAAGAAAAGAAGCCGCAAATGATGAGAAGGAAGATATCTTCCAAGTTATCAAGACCAGGTTCTAAGACTGCTTGAGCATGGGGTTGGAGAAGTCAACAGATGGCTTACCATGGTGTTTTTACATTAGACAAGTCTGTAGTGCTGGTGAAGAAGACTGCTAAAGAGGGACAAGACTCGAGATAGCTGTGACGTCTTTTGAATGGGTTTCTTACGGCTTTCTTCTTACCAAGCACTGGCCCATTGCCCAATGGGTCTTCCCTGAATTTGAGAGTTGCATTTATGTATTCTGCGTTTGCCAGATTTTCGAAATATGTCTTGTGCTCTTGAGAACCTTCACGGTAGTCAGGTTTTGGGTCACAGCCAATGTAGGTTACTTTGGACAGTGGGAACTTCAATGCTGGGATGTGCAGGTCTAAGAACCTTGATCTCTTGAATTCGAACCCTGTGATTGTCAGTTTTGTAGGATACACCCCTGTGATCTCCTTGAATCTTGCAATTGAGAACAAAACATTTTCGAAAGAGTCTCTGGCATGTTCTTCGGTATGGAGCCTTGACTTTAGCTGCGAGTCTTTGATAAAGCCACGCTTTTGAGAAAGGAAGTAATAGCTCTGGGCTTCAGAGATTGGGCCAGCAGAAGCTTTTGTCTGTCCACCGGAGAAGATCAGCAGTGCGTCTTTGTCTTTCTCGAGCTCGTTGATACCATCCTCAATGTGTTGGATGAGCGAGAGGTGGTCATGGCCCTCAAGCTGGAAGGGTTCCAGAAACCAATCGGAAGCCTTGGACCCGTCGTTGGAATGCCAGATCCCGTGACCTGGAACTATAATGAGATGGGAAGGCATTGATTAGTATTTATTTGTTAGTTGTGTGGGTGTTGAGAGAGAGAGAGATCGCTTATAATTACCTTTTTATACCGCGATCTTCATCTCAGTCTTTGAGTCTCTTTAATCGCCATATCACTATTTTTCATCTCCTTGAAATAAGCTTACTTTTAAAAAGAAATGTGTGATATTAAAGTTTTCATACCGTTAATGATATTAAGTATTAGGAGTAATGGCCATTGAAAGTAGGCGTAATGCAAAGTAGAAGAGACAAAAAAAAACTCACACAAATGCAAGCAACTTTTTACTGATGCTGAGTCTCACAGCGAGCAAAGTGCCACTGCAGCATAAAATCATTACACCTGAGTAAATAGTGAGCTTGTAGTAAGCATTTAGTATCTCAGTCTTGCTAGAGCTTTCTGTTGGGATGAAGGAACCAGCGATGAGGCAGCCGAGAATGGGGCCTGGGGTGGATGTGAAGAGGAAGAATCCAATTCGGGCTTCAGAACCTGCAGTGCCAAATATTTGAGCAAAACAGGCTGGAAACAGTGAGAATAAAGGTCCTGAGCAGAAACCAAACATACCGACAAAGACAGCGTATGGAGTAATGAGCTCATACTTGATGCACGGGATCCAGATGGCAAGGATGGCAGCACCTGCAAGCGCTAGGCAGCTCACGAGAGTGTTGCAACGGCCAATTTTGTCACTGATGAGGCCTGGAAGGACACGGCCTGGTCCACCGAGTGCATTGTAGATGACAAGGAGGTACGACGTCACCGTTGTACCCGGATCGATGACCGTAGCAAAGTAGTCCAGGTAGAAGATGGCAGGGTACGTGCCAAACATTCCAATCAGATTTGAGACAAGCATTGTGTCATATCTCACATCTGAAGTCTGTTTGAGCCAGGATTTCAACATGGTTGAGTACGTTAATGGTAAGTTTCTAACTTTAGTCACAGTGAATGCCGAGTTGGAGATAGTTTCTGCCTTATGGACATATCTCTGCTCGAGCTGTTGCGGGGTCAAAAGGATTGCACCGAGAACCAGAGGGATGTACACAAATCCAATGGTTCTTGTAGTCCATCCAAACCCGTGTTTGATCATATTCTTGAAGACGACGGGCCATATAACACCTCCAATTGAGACTCCAAACATGGAAACGCCTAATGCAGCTGCCCTTCTCTTCTTGAACCATTCAATGGGGGAGAACATGATTGGAGGAAACAGCATGGAAGACCCCACCGAGAACATGATTCCTTGGAAGAAATAACACTTCCACAGCTCTCCTGGCTGTGTCGAAGAAAGGCCAAAGAAGGAGATCACAACTAAGAGCCCTCCGAGGGACAATACAGTTCGTAAACCAAACGCATACACTAAGGGTACGTTCAGTGGTGTAAGACAGTATATAATGGAAGCCTGGCACGCACCAATGATGGACAACTTACTCGATGTTGTCGAAGCAAACAACTCTGTCTCATAGTAAGTTAAGAAGACACCATAAGACGATATCATGCCAAAAGTGCTAAAACTGATAAAAACACAGCCACAGATAACAAGCCAACCTCTGCCACCTTCCGGAAACTCTTGGCGATCTGCTTCACGTTTGTTATCATTATCACCATGAGAACTCACATTATCCAAGTCTTCAACTGTGATAGGGTCTTTGGACTGTTTGGAGTCGAGCCCTGTTAGTTGTTGCGCCATTGTGTGTCCTTTTCAAATACTTCTTCCATGGAAAGTTGACCTCCTAGTTGAGGGAGGGATTCGTCACTTTTATAATTGGATAAGCAGTTTAGTGCTTTTTTACATGTACTTTCATATACAAAATTTTACATTTTACATGCACAAAAGAATGACTAACTCGGTGCAAAGGGAGGGTGGGGGTAAGATTTATTCTCCGCTTGAAGGTCGATGCAGACCCCCTTCGGGCTTTGGTCTTCAAATTTCACTTATGAGTGATGAAGTTACCCTACTGAGAGACACATCCTCCGTTTAAGAAATCAAACCAAAAACAACAATGCAACGCATATATATATACTAAATACCAAGTAAATCTCATTTGAAGTCCTTGTAAGTCCACTTCTCCGTAATCTTCGGCTTGTACTTTCTTCCCTGTTTCGTTGGAACCCTTGCCTCCACTTTACCAGTGGCCTGTAGTTTCTTCATGTTGTCGTAGAACAAGTTACCTTCTGATTTGAGCTTTCTCAAAGAATCTGAGAGTTCATCTGAGAGTTTTACTTCTAATGGCCCATCTGTTACCACGTATTTGGATCCCAGTTTGTGCCTCTTCCCAATTTGCTGTTTCACGTGGTCAAAGTTCGGCTCCTTCTGCTCTTTCTCGGCAATTTGTTGATCATAGGTCTTCATCTTCTGCAACTCAGAAATTTGTTTCTTCAATGACTTCAACTCGGATTCAAGTTTCATTTTCTCTTTGTGTCTGAGTTCCTTGTTCCTCTGTGCTTTGGTTTTCTTCTTCACACGCACTGGCTTGTTCAGTGAAAGTTTCATGACATCTTCTTCATCATCATCTTCTTCTTTCTCTTCTTCTTCCTCCTCAATATCATCGTCATCAATTTCCTCCTTGTCATCCAATGTATCGATCAATCTCTGAATCTTAGCCCTCTCATCCTCCAGTTGCAGTCTCTTAACCTCTTTCTGCTTCTCACTCAGATACTCAACTTGGATCAACTCCTTCCATGCTTCCAAAGAAGGGTTGTAAGACTTACCAGCAGCAGGCAGCTTCTCAATTTCTTTAACAGTGATAGGAGACTCCTTCAGCGTGTTTGGAGCATGCGAAGGTTTGGTAATAGGCATTGAACTGAGCTTCTTAAGCACATCTGGTTTCAACTTCTCGTCTCTTTTTTGCTTCTTAGTCTTGATCGATTCATCATCACCTCCCCAGACGTCATAGGCGTTAGTGTTGATCAGGCCTTCTTTCTCAATAATAGTTCTTTGAGTGGTCTCACCTTGTACACGTCCAGCCAGCTTCATGAGTCTGTGGATTTCTTTCTTTGGAACACCATCAATCTTATTAGACGTCTTTGTGTGGTAGTGTTGAAGCCCAGGGGCTTTTGATCTCTGTTTGAGAATCTCTGAGGACTTGGTCACTTTGTAGTTCTTGACCAACTTCTTCTTTAACAGAACATCACCAGCTGTATCAACTTGGAACAAGGCACTAGAATCCAACTTATCAGTCTCTTCACCAAACTGGATGATTTGATCACGTTTAGCTTCAATGCTGGACTCAATGTCTGAAATGTCAATGTTCTTTCTCCATGCCTTTTTACCCTTACGGGAAGGCTGAGATGGCTGTTGAGGTCTTGAGGTGGACATTATTTCCCTACTCTTTTTTTAAGAACAAGAAGATATAAAATATATAAATATAAACATAAAGAAAACAAATAAAAAAAGAAGCTCATCGCAAAAAGAAAAATTCAAGAAAAAAAAAATCACCAAAAAATCAAACGCTTCATAACCATTCCAAATTCGGACATTTCACTAATCAATGTGGTCTTTTCTTTTTTTATAGAAAGTTATCATTAAAACCAGATATTCTTTTGTGTGTATGTAGAAGAGAAGATTGTCTTAAACTTATATTAATTTTAAATTTTTTCAGAAACCGAGCTCAATTCCTCATACTTTGCTTCGATGCTTTCCACAACGTCTTTAATGATACCAACAATATCTGTGATGTTATCAATGCCAGAGCTAATACAAACATATGATGGTGTATGATACTTCTTTGTGATTATTGTTCCTAGCTTCTTGGTCAGGTCGAGTAGTGTCTCTTCTGAATTGTTAAGGATTGTCTGTACTGTCTCGTCTCTCTTGGTCTGGTTAAAGATAAAGTTAGTGTGGGAGTTGGTAAAGATAAAGAAAAGAAGAATAAAAGAATGCAAGCACATACATCATACACTGAATAGATATAACACCCCATTGGTGTCTTTTCCTGTGGACCGAGAAAGACTGTCATTGCAACTCTGTTCTTTTGCCCCTGGACTGGTTTCGAAGAGGGTATCGTTATTGTGGCGACGAGATCGAGCGATGCCAGCGATTTGGAGAATGTGAGGATCTTCGAGTCTGTCATAGATGTCTTTTTTTTTCTTTGTGTTCTGATGGATTATATAATAAAAGATTGTGAATGAATAGGTGTATGATTATGATGATTATAACTGTTTGTTGAAGAGAGACACTCACAAGATCAAAACGTAGAGAAAAGGCAAATCGCGAAAGAGAATTGATCCGTAGAAGAGTAAGAATATATATATATACGTGCGTGTGGGGGATTACGGGTGGTTACAACATTTGTTCACTCACTGCATAGATCTCTATCTATCTATCTATCTCTCCTCTCCAATCAAAAAAATAAGAAAAACATGAAGAACGTTTCTCTGATAGTGGCAGCGCTTAAACCATCGATGGGTATCGGATTCAACGGTGGAATGCCCTGGAGACTACGCCAGGAGATGAAGTACTTCAAAGCCGTCACGACGCGTGGGAACAACGCCGTAGTGATGGGCAGAAAGACGTGGGAGTCCATCCCACAAAAGTTCAGACCTTTGCCCGACAGATTGAACCTTGTCATCTCGAGACAGGCCACTGAGGATGGTGAACGAAGAGAAGGTGCTCTTTTCTTCTCTTCTTTGGAACAGGCTCTCGACGCAGTGGCCAAGAGGCCCGAGATTGACAAGGTCTTCATCATGGGAGGCGCACAGATCTACAATCAGTGTCTAAGGTCCGGGTTGGGAGACTATCTCTACTTGACAGAGATTGAGAATGTTGATAATGATACGGAGATCGAGATGGACACCTTCTTGGACGGTAACTATATCAAAGAGAACTTTACCATGCTGAGTCATAAGGAACTCGAGGAGACAGTGGGCATGAGCCTTGTTGAAGAGGGTATTACAGAGGGAAACTTCCACTACAAATACAGACTTTACAAAAGGCAGACCTTATAAGACAAATAATAATAGTGGCATGCCATTTCTTCAAATAAGCGATCAACGCTTATTTTCGTAGACGTATAAAATAATACATAAATTATTACAACTTGGAGCTATCCTTGAACTGATCCTCGGTAACACCTTTACCCATAGCAGCAGTAGAGGTGACACCACCAGTGACAAGCTTGAGCATGTTGTCAATGTACTCTGCACCAGACCACTTCTGGTGCTTAACAACCTCGACGCCGTTATCAATCTCAGGCTGCTGCACAGTAGAACCGTAAGCACGCATACCAATCTTGGCATAGTCTCTGGCAAAGTTGTCCACAGCCAAAGCAGTGGTGTGCAAACCGGCCAAGGTGATAAACTGCCACACGTAACCAAGCTTACCAAGCTTCTTGATGTACTGTTCCTGGTCCTTTGGCTCCATGGCTTTTGTCCAG
Organism: Petasospora petersonii; assembly: GCA_030574135.1. NCBI lineage: Eukaryota > Fungi > Ascomycota > Saccharomycetes > Phaffomycetales > Wickerhamomycetaceae > Petasospora > Petasospora petersonii. The sequence goes on from JAJMEM010000024.1 coordinate 54,434, forward strand.
TTGAAAGATGGCGACAAGTTGTAAGCCAACCACTGGTCTGGCCACTGGGCCTTGACACCTTCAGCAAACTCCTTGGCCTGCTCATAGTCTGGAAGCTTGGACTCCATCCAGATAATGTCGGCGAATGGAGCGTAGGCACGGGCACGGTTAACAGCACACTGGGTGCCTCCTTGGTAACGGTAGTAACCTTCACGCACTCTTGGGGCCTCCCAGTCAAAGTAAATGTCCTTTCCCAACAACTTCTTAGCAATGGCACGGGCCTCCTTGTTAGAGTGGTTGGACAATGGGGTCACAGTAGAGGTGAACTGCTTGATCAAGGACTCCTTGTTGGCGTAGTAGCCGGACTTGATTTCGTCAATGACAGCCTCATGGAAGAGCTTGAGACCAGCCTTCTGGGTCCACTCCTCCTCAATGGCGGCGAGGGCGTCACCTTGCAAGCCTTGCTGCTCAGCCTTGAACATCACCTCTGACAATGCTGGAATGTCTGGGTTGGTGGCACCAACAATGAAGTAGTGGTCTCTGTGGTCGATGGTGGAGGTGAGCAAAGTAGCAGCCTCAGAGTCAGTTCTGGCAACACAAATCAAATCAGAGCCAAAGATGTCAGCAGAAGTTCTGATGGCAACCAATCTGTTAATGTGCTCCTGGATTGGGACCAACACCTTACCAGCCATGTGACCACACTTCTTGGTACCTGGGGCCTGGTCCTCAATGTGCACACCAGCGGCGCCTCTCTCAATGAAGAGCTTTGTGAGCTTGATGATGGCGGTGATACCACCGTGACCAGTGTCACCATCGGCAATGATTGGGCGGAGGAAGTCGGTGTATGGAGTTTTAGCACGCTGCTCTGGGGTCATTCTGGAACGCTCCTCACGCTGTTTTCTGTCGTGGAAGAGCTGGGCAAACCACAAGTGCTCAACCTTGTTTGGAACAGTGTCATATGGGTAGTCAGCCAAGTCCGGGGAAGGCTCGTTCGAGGTTGAGGCTGTGGAAGAAGACTGCCATCCAGAGACGTAGACGGTATCGAGGTACTTGGCCATCTGTGTCACGTGGATAGGGTCCAAGGCACCAAAAGTGAAGGACGCAGTCTTGTTCTTGTCGTGCTCCTCGAGCAGCTTGAAGAGCTTCTTGGCCTGCTGGGAGGATGGGTAGTCAATCTTGAGGGTACCACGCTTGGAGACAATGTCCTTAGCGGTGTAAATACGCTTGGTCTTGCTCCAACGAGGTTCCTTCCACCATCTCTCAACTTCGGCAACTTCTCTGTCAAAAGCCTCCTGTTCGGCTTTGGTATCAATTGGTGTGTAAGGCATTCTAGATACTCTTTTTTATTATTTGATTCTCCTTGTTGTAAAAAAGGGCAATCTTAGAATAATGTAGACTTAAGAGTTAAGGGTGAAGGAAAGGAGGTGGAAGAACCACAGCTTTTTATACTTTTTATACTTTTCCCATTCTTAGTGTGTTTCCCCCTCGGATTGGCGGCAAACACATGTGAAATACTGTTGTTGTAGTATTGGTAGAGAGGAGAGACCGTTGCGCCGAGAACGGTATTAAGAGGAAGCCTGTGTGGTTTTGTGCTGTGTGCTGGTCTTTGCCGGTCGACCGCGATGACGAGATTTATGAGCAGATACATACATAACATACATAGAGAAGAGAATACCTATAAACTTCCCCTTTTCTAGATATATATACCTCTCTGTGTGTTTGGTTTATAGGTATTTATAGTAGAGTGTATAATTACTGCTTAAATAGTTGCTACACCTAATTTTGTTTCATGATTAGCGTGATTTGCTTTCAGATGGTTCGGTGTTAAACTTCCTTCCTTTCTTTTTTTGACTTACCCCAGATTCTTTTTTCAATGGTTGCGATCCTCTTCAAACTGTAACACAGAATTAGTATCAGACTTCTCCGACATTCGGCTTTGGTATTGGGCACTTATCCTATATGTAAACTCTTTTCTTTCCTTCTCCATCTCTTTCTCTCTCTCTCTTTCTCTTTGTACTTTGCCGTTGCTCCATCCTGTGTGTGTCACTGTTTTTTGGTTACCGTTTGGCCGAGGCTGTCACACTGCCGGGGTACTGCATTTTTTTGTTGTTAAGCGCACAATGACGACGGGGGGAATCAATGAGTTCTTATGATTTATTAAGAGGATGACTCAAGTTTTTGGAAAATCTGGGGTTACATGGAGCAACGGAAGAGCCAATGATCATTGAGTGTAATGTCATCTCTCTCTCTTTCTTCCTAGTCTCTTTGTTATATATACTTTTTTCATAAATGGTTATGGTTTATGTATATGACGTTTGAGATTATGCCTCAGTGGTTATACTCTTCTCCTTTTTTAATTTTAGTACACAATAGCAAACATTATTTGAGTGGGTATATGTGGTATTGAGACTCATGGTTTGGGTATTCCTACTACTCACAGTCAATCATAGGGAGAGTCATCGGTCTCTCTCTCTCTCTCTCTCTCTCTCTCTCTCTCTCCATCCACCGGAAATTTAGAGCACATTAATCCGAGTAACTGAATAGAAAATGTGTCAAAAACTAGAAATATGTAGAGAAAGAGGTCTTTGACTTTCTTTACAAAGAATGGAGCGGCTGGTTCTTACAAGAGTAAGACTTTACATACAATTTTGAGCTTATCTACGCGACAAGGCTTCAAATTAAATTCTGAATAACCGCCGGGATTGGCGGGAAAAGCATAACAACCCCCGGGTATTCGTAAATGAGCCGATAACCTTGAGATAGAAAGGCCAGAGCAGAGACATGGAATAGAAAATTTAAGGAAACAATATATCACAAACAGAAAAGAGACAATAAATACTATTCATTCCCATCTTTACTACTCTCTCCTCCTTATAACACTTATCCCTTATTTAACACCTGCGGAATAACGTCGTAACAACTCCGCTGGTGTTTGGGTGTTTGTTGCTCTTTTCTGTATGACTCCCGATTTAACCTCGCGATTCCCAAGGGAGAGAGGCTACGCGCGCGCTTCCTTTTATTAACCAAATCTCCGGTGAACTATCAATCACCAAAAGCTCAACGTAAGCACCTGTTCACATAACTGCCTATTAACTTCATATAAATCGGCTGCTCTTTTGAAAGTCTACCTTCACCACACTACCTGCTATCTTCTTCTTCGTCCCTGGTCCTCTCAAAATGTCGTCCGGTGTAACTCACACCATCCGTGAGCACCTAAACTTCAAGGATGAGAAACGATGGAAGGAGTTTAGCACCCGCCGTCTCGAGCTCATAGACAAGTTTAACCTCTCCTCCCGCAAGGCAAGCGAACAGGAAGAACCCATCAGACAAATTGCAAACCTGCTCAGAGAAGAGTATGGCTTCCCACCAGAAACTCTGCCAGATTTTGATAAGCTGGTTAGGGCGGCTATCCAGTCCGTCAGAAGAAACAGAAAGAGAAGCTCAAGAGCAAGAGTTCATCATGACAGATTCATCGTGTATGACGAAATTGGAAGAGCTGTCAATATCCCAAACAACCCTAAACCAGCTTCAGCTCCCACCACCATCACCACCACCACCACCAACTCAACCTCAAGTCTCAGCAACAGTAACAACAACAGTACCACAAATCTACAAACGTATGGCATGGGTCTGGGGTTCAACCTGAGCTTTGGTAATCCAGATCCACCCTCTAGTATGTCTGGTGTGTTGCACCACAACCAACAACACCATCATCAAAACACTACCATTTCCTCATCCTTTCTGGGATCACTTGGCGGCCCACCACAAATATTACAGGACACCTCCAATACTATGATGACTTCTTCAGTGACTGCTGGCCGTCCAGTCAATATCCAGAATGAGTCACCAGTTGACACCAGAGTCGTGATAAACTCGCTCTTGTCCACAACTACAACAAACACAACATCTACTCCATCCACATCTATCTCCACTTCACCGAACTCAAGCACATTACTACCATCCATCAAGAACCTGACCACCACCACCACCACAAATCATAGCGCCCCACAGGTGGGTAGAGGAAATGTCGTCATCTCACCACAGGCGAAGCAGAAATTGCTGAATTTCATCCAGAAGTCCAAGTCATGTTTGATGCTGTCCAACGATGATTCATCTATCCATGAGGACAACTTGCTCAATCTGGGAAGATCGATTACTTCTGCCAGTGTGTCATTCATCCTGGAGAGATTCTTTAATGACATTTCATCCGACTCAATTAATTACTTGAGCGAAAAACTACAGAGTGTCCAGACGTTATCCAAAGTGTTGAAATCCTTGGGATTTTTCTCCTCTGATGTCTTGATACTCACAGATACTCAAGCCTCAAACTTATTATGCAAGTTGATCGGTTGCTGTGTCAAAGACTTTGGATTTGATGGCGTTTCTTACACACTCGGTGAAATCTTTCATGAGATTATCCTGAATGAGTACCCCCTCGTTGCTACCCAAGTCACGAAGATAACACCAGAATCACTATTCACACCAATGTTACCAATACCACCAAAGGAAGCCGATTCTGAGATGGCGAAAGACGTTAAACTTCGTTATGGATCACGTGCACTAGATTTCAAGTTTTCTCCATTGAGTGCAGCTCCTCCAACATACATTGAGCTCGTTGAGAATGGGAAAGTTGCGTTTGGGATCCAGTCAAAGAATATCAGATTGAGATACGAGGGTAATGACTTGGCTGATTCTGATGTGGCAAAGCTGTTTAAGTGCTTGGATATGAAGAAGATTGTGATTGAGTTGTATGAGGTGAGTAATGGAGATATGAAGTTCACCCCGTTGCTGTGAAATTAACCCCCCTCACTGCGCTTTTCTTTCCTTCTGTTTTCTGTTTTTGAAAATCTGTTTTAATGCTTGTTTCCCCCTAATTTCTTTGGTGTTCTATTTTTATTTACCCTTTTTTTCTTGTTTTGTTTTCTTTACTTTGATTCCGGATTACTGATACAGGAGAGTTCTCACATGGTGCTATCAACCCTCGTGATCTCTCATTTACTTTTTTTGTTGGTCTTTTGATATAACAATTGGGATAGATTTTATAGACTTGATACACCCATATACAATATTGAACAAAGATCCTATAGTTCTACGCTCTTAAAACGATAATCAAAGCATACGTATGTGTGTGTGTTTTTAGAACTTACACCATCTGAAACCAACACAAGCGTGACGGCATAGAACGTAACAAGCAATACCAGCACCCAACAATGCAACTGAGTAGCCAATGAAGTTGTTGTAACCCTTTACTGAACCGTCTCCAATCAAAGCACCAGCAACTGGAACCAAGCCCAGCGTTGTCAAAGCTCCAATCATGTACATTGTGGAATAACGTCTTCCAAACTCTTCTGTACGAGAGATCTGGCCACAGCAAACAGGAGATAAAGACAATATCGTACCAGAAAAGAATCCGTAAATGACAGAGAAGGCGTACAAAACACTTATGTTTTCACCAAATGGTAACCACATAACGAGAGTGAAAAGAGCACACATCGTGACAGTGGCAATGACAACGTTAAATCTTCCAAAGTGATCGGCAAGAATACCTGGTATGTAACGACCCAGGATTGCAGAGGCATTCGATAAGGTGATGAGCAAGTATGCCGTTGTTTCAGAAGCGCCTCTCATGATGGCGTATGATGGGAAGTAAACGATGACAACGACCAAAGAGCACTCAGCGAATGCAATAGCAAAGGCACACGTCATGAACTTGAATTCCTTGAGTGACTTGTAATCAAACACACCAATTACATACACTTTCAGGAACTCCTTGACGGATTTGATTGGTGTGTGTTCTTGATGAATTCTCTCCTTTGTGAACGTCATCGAAACAATGAGGCATCCCATACAGAAGAATCCCAAAGTTCTCAAAGCCCAGGCAAATCCAACGGTGTCATACATTCTTCTCAACATCATTGGCATAGCGATACCTCCAATGGATCCACCAGTAGTGGCAATACTCGTTGCAGTACCTCTTTTCCTGTTGAAATAGTGAGAGACCGCACCCACCAACGGAGAGATGAGCATACCTGTGCCGAAGCCCACAACGACACCAAATCCCAAGATGAACTGATACACTGTCTGAGCATTTGCCGTTGCGAAAAGACCACCACAGAAGGCAATTGTACCAATGAGCATTGGCTTGAAAGCTCCACTGCGATCAAAGAAAGTACCCGAGAAGATACAGGATGAGTATGCGATAAAGGTGTAAATGGAGAAGATCCAGGAGACGGTGGATGTCGACACATCCGAAAGCTGGTGTGTTGAGACGTATGCCTCAATGGCACCAACGGAGTTAATCATACCAAACGCAGGGATGAGCCCCATAAAAGACCCAAACACGGTCAAGTAGGCCTTGAGACCACCTTCAGGGAAGTCGAAGTCCTCGTGAATGACATTGAACCCTGAGGAAGAGGAAGCTGTTGATAAACGCCGTGTGTCCTCTTCGTCAATGTTTACCGTACTGTCGGAGTGTGGGTTCAACTCAAAGCCAGTTTGCGTGGCTGAGACGTCCACAGTGTTCTCTGAAACCTCAGGTTGTTCCCTCTTTTTGAGAGCAGCAGGCGGGAACTGTAGCTTGACTAGGGGCTCTTTGTTGAAGATGAGCATTTTTGCTGATACACAATCAATTTGAAAGCAAAGTACCACGAGAATGGAAATCTATGAAAAGAAGGTGTGTATTAGAAGTGCTCAGAGATCTTCCTCTTTTTCCTGTTCTGGGATGGTGGTGGGGTATGGGAGGAGTTCTATTGCTCCCCACTTATATACTAAGTGACTTATCTGTTATCTACAAAATCCACGGCACTTTTCGCCATTTTTCGCAGACTGTTTCCGTGTCCCATTGTGAGTTGTAGCGCGGACTTGGCCTCCCATCGTACTTTTTGATATATATGTACGTTTGTCTTGTGTGAGTCACACATATCTTTTCTTAATTAACCCTTTGTCCATTGGCAGATTAAAATGGAAAAAAAGCGCGTTCCTGAATTTTGGCGGGGATTGGCGGAAGAGAGATTTCCCCTTGGAATATTATTATTTATTATTTGATGGAACGAAACAACTGAAATTTTAGAAAAAACAACAGTGGTAAAAAAACATCCTCTATGGACGCATACTTTGATAGAAAGATCCACTGTGATACTGTCAAACTGTACTCAAGATGAGAATCTGGGACTTTCTTCCCCTTGGGGAGGCTCTCCCAGACTACTCATCATCCATTATCTTGCGTTTCCCTACCGAGATCCACATCAAGATTATCAACAACATCATCCACACCCAGCCTTTTGACCTTCGTTCGTTGGAATCGTTCCTTCTGGCATTCCCTCAGCTCTGTGACCTTATACTACTTATTACCGACCATAATGATTTACCAGGCCTCCTCTTTGCCCCACAAAACGTCACCACAATCTCCCTCGAGGACTACGATCGGCATCGCTGGTCACTCTCAAAAAGACTACACATTCGAATCTTCTCCTTGTGCCACACTACAGAGGCTACGAGGAATGGGAAACTCACCTACTTCACGTCCTGTCTATACGGTCGTGTCATCTCCCAGGATAGTGTCGTGCTGATAGGTCACTGTCACGAAAAGAGCATTGGAGTGGAGATGATGACGAGGCTGGCAGAAAGAGTAGGTGTCCAAGTGATGCATCCAGTTTACAGGAAAGAGTTGTCCGAAAACAAGACAATATTTACAACTGATGAGGATAATCAAGGTGTTAATAATACCACGTTTATGTGTCTCGATGAGTTAAAAACAACAATGACCAAAAGGTTGTTGAGAAGCATTTCATTGGCATCATACCCTTACGAAGATGACAGCTGGATAGCAGTAGACATCCAAAGTGGCATTAAAATGGAAAGCAAAGGGTATTGGAGATTCAAGAATCTAGAGGTTCTTCAAATCAGATTCACAAATAACAACTGCAATTTTGAAGAGGAGGATACTCAATCCGTCGCTAAGTTCGTTCACTCGGGATTGTCTGAAATAAAAACAATCTACGTCCAGTTTGACACCCACATCATCCCTCAGTTATCATTCTTATTCTATGAGTACTACAGACGTCGTGATTTCAGAGAATTTACACTCATCAATACCAATTGGTCTCCATTAGACCCAAGAGGCAGTGAATTCGAATCAGAAGCCACCATATTACCAGTGGATGAGAATCAAACTCAACGGTGGTTCTTCAACTTCACTGACGTCATGTCACACTTGACTTTTGTTGGCATCCCGGACTACGTTGTTGAGATATCACGCTGGTTGAAAGCCAGGTCTTTCGAGTGGTGGAGATTGTGTCCAACAACTGGAGAATCAGCGCCTCGTGACCTTACTACACAGATCAGAATGTTCCATGGACCTTTAACGCATACTTGTGAAAAAATGGAGACTATGAAGTTTGCAAGTACTACCTTTGAGAATCCTCTATTGCTAAGATTCGAAGTTCCAAATCTGAAGAGCTTGATGTTAATCTCTCTTGATCAAGGTAAATGGAATCTCGATTCACTATTAGCAGGAAGAAGACCAGCACTTGAGTCACTATGCTTAGTCAACCAATACTGTGGAGTGGAGATCATTGAAGACTATACGTTTCATGACTTATTGTTGGCTGTGGATGTTAAGACGCTGACAATTACTGGGCATCATTTCAACATTAATGCTGTATCTTTATCGAACTCAATCCCCGTTGAACATTTTTTGAATTTGAGCTTCTTGACACTAGATGTCGTTCCATTAGTGTGTAAGAGCACTACAACTTTCCTAACTGAAAAGGTTATGCCTTCTCTACAGTGCTTAAGATTGATTGTTCTGAGAAAGGACATAGCTTTTATACAACGCTGTAAGAAGCTTATTCAAGTCAATGTTCCTGAAACATGCTCCACAATTGAACTGAGCTCACACATCCCATTTACACTTGCTAATATCAATGGGTCAGTTCTGGATCCACCCTCTGGAGGCCATGTAATGCAGAGTGGTGTCTTTGATAGATGGATCAGGACAGAACAAGGACAGTTTAAGTTTGGCATTCGGTCCAATGAACCACCAGAGTTTTATGAGTTCACGTTATAAGTTTTGACAGCATGTATTTTTAATACCACGCACATTCAGGGTCAACATGTACGCTGTTCACAATATTCTGTCCTTATAAATTCAAACGTAGTGCAAGTGAAACCTTTAATCACCAGTTAGAAGTAGTGAGGTCTTTCACCTGGGCCATTTACCATAACCAGATACTGCTCTCCATCAGCTCACTGCATACATCCAAATCAAAACAGTTGCATTTCTCAACCTAGAGATGGAAAAACTTTGCTCAAAACTTGTTTCGAACCGTTATTTTTCGGTTTTGCATAGTTTATGACTGGCTCCATTTGACCCGTATGGACTAGAACTCCAAAAATCTCGTTAATGACTTCGTGGCCAAGCTGGTTAAGGCGCGCGACTGTTAATCGCGAGATCGTGAGTTCGATCCTCACCGAGGTCGTTTTTTTAATTTTCCCAAATTATAGGGTTACCCGGCCTGTTTCCTTGAATTCCTGATTATGGATCTCCATTTCTACAATCAACTTAATGATATATGATTATCTTAGAAGAATCTATGTTCCAGATAATATCGTCATCAATAGTGTTGGTTCGTCTACACTGGGTTTTTTTTTATTTTATCTTTCATGTTTGGTTCAAATAAAATTAGCTCTTCACCTGGTGTAAAGTTGGAAAGACATTCCAACACTCGGAGTTTAATCTCTATGGTTAGTGTAATGTCAAACTCTCAACAAGACTTCTTGCCTCATCAGCAAATCTTTTATCATCGGCCTCATCTTGTGGTTTGCTCTTTGGCACGATATTTAAGCTCACACCAACTGTCGAATTTGTGACATTTTGTTGGATTTTTAGTTGTGTATCATTACCCACTTGTTCTTCTTCTTCTCCTTCTTCTTCTTCTTTATGATTCTCATCGTCCTGTTTTTCTTCATTCACTATCTCCTCTTCCCCTTCCACTGCTACTTCATCCGGTTCTTCCACTTCATCTCTGGTCTTCAACCCGCTGGATCTCTTTGGGTATTTATCATATCTCACCATCAGTTCTCTTCCCGAGTAGACTCTTCTATCAAACATCTCAATAGCCTTCTTTGCATCATCCTCATTTTCAAAAGTAGCAATAGCGAAACCCCTCGACATGCCTGGGCTCAATTCCGGAATCTCCACACGAGATATAGATCCAGCTTCGCGTAAATAGTCTTTTAACTCCATCCAAGATGTCTGGTATGGGATGTTACCAATGAACAAACGCTTGGGATCAACTGTGTACGAGGAGTCTTGTTGGGTGATAGAGCTCTGGTGTGACGAATGAGATGATGAGTTGAAATCCATGATTGACTGGTACGGATACTGTCTTAAGCTCCCCAACTGGCGATATGAAACAGCTGGAGACCCTTGAGAGTATGATGATGGTGTGCGGTACGTAGAAATTGGGGAAGATCTGGTAGATGAATTTGAACCGGAACGCATCAATTGTGGTTGAGGTGGTTGGAATGCAAGCGGTGATAACCGTGGGACAGGTGGCCGTAATGGAATTGCTGGTACGACTGGGCGATAGTAGTACCCATATGGCCCTAGATGTCTGGTGGATTGAGATCGGTTAGTATTTTCTGGAACTGTTGCATTGGAGTGATGTGGTGGTGGTTGCTGAAAATGATGTGGTCCGTAATACCCCATCAAATTTGGTGGGAGGGGTGGCATTGGTCCTTGAGAAGAGAGAGGACGCATCATTGGGTATCCATATGGTGAAGGAGCAGAAATAGGAATGAAAGGAGGAGGTGGCGGTAGGGGCGGGGGTTGAGGAGAGAGATACTCCATTCTCATTGGATTGAAGTCTTCATTGCCAGGGTTCGAGCCATACGAGAAATGTGGTGGAGGAGGACCAATGGCTGAAGGAGGGTAAGACTGTCCTGGGATAAAGACCGGAACTTGCGGATTCATACTGGTGGATCTCATATGATGTGAATTGTTTTGTGGTGTCTGTGACATAGGGACCTGTGAAGGACTCATTGTGGAGATTGTGCCATCATCTATGACCGGGGGTGTCCACGAAGTGGCTAGAGTACAACCGTGCCAATCGTAGCCCTCGAGTTCATCAATTAGGATCTGAGCACTTTCCTTGTCGGAGAGGGTCACCTGAGCAAGCGATGATGCCCCAAAGATCTGGATGTGTAGCAGTGTTGAGTCGGGAATGAAGTTCATAAGGAGCCCCTTAAGGTCTTTCCAACGAACTCCAGAAGGGAATCCATAGATGTAGACGTAGTGGACCAACCACTTTGTCGAGTTTGGCAACAGAGTCTCCTTTGACTTTGGTGAAATACTGTGATCAATATTATCTCTGTGTTTAATGGTGGAGTTGATACTTAAATCTAGTGGGCCAGATTGTTGCAAATCGTCATATTCTGTGCCTGTGGAAAGAGTGCCTTCAATTCCTGCCACTTTTTCAATGTCTTTGTCCATGTTTGTGTACAATTGATAGCCAATGCACCCCTAAACCTTCTGGCAGAGAAATAAGTGGTGCTTATGAAATGAAATAAAGGAACCTGCTCAAACACAAAAAATCGGCTCATGGAGATCTCTTTCTCTCTCTTTTCTGGAAAGGTGTCATTGGATTGGCGATAAATTTAAGAGCTGCGGGATCGCGAGCCGATGCACGCAGCGCACACACACACACACCGACTTTTCTTTTCTTTTCTTCCAAAAGGAAAGGAAATACCGTATGGTCAACCAATTGGAAAAAGGGAACCCCGGATAAATTAATAAAATAGTCCATTTCTAGAAATTGCTCAAATTCGGCTATACCAGTTTGTGAACTTTTTAATCATAATAAAGATAAGAACACACCCACATACCAATCACCCCGTGCTGCCTCCCCCATTGTTCAAAAAAATGCAAGCCCCCCGGGAGAGCTGCACAAGATGCGCCATACAAAAAAAGGAAAGACAAAAGAGGAAAAGCTGATATCCATATCTTCCCTTCTTTCTATTTATTAAAGCTATGAAAAGAGATGATATATATCTTGTTTATTGTCTATATAATTGAAATATACGCATTTAATTTAATAGGATATAAGTAGAGAAATATGTGGCTCATTACGGGAACAGGACACTCTTATATACCCACAGCGACCTCCTCTTCTAGATACAGTTTGAATATAAGGATTTCGCCCTTTTCTTTTCAAAGAGTGATTAGAAGTGTATGGTTCAAAAGAACAATAAGAGAAAGAAAGAGAAAGAGAGCTCATTTCGCAAAAGCTCTCCCGCTTGGACATATATTATAAAATTTCTGTTAGATTTCTCTTAGAAATTCCGATCCTTCATGATTTTTGAAGAAGGGAAGGGAGGACATATTATACATACTTACCTATATAGATATTTAGAACAAAACAAAAAAAAAACGAGATAGAAAAAAAGAGACAGATAATCTAATAAAACAAATGAAAACAGGATGTTTTTTCTTACTTTTTATCTTCTGTCGTGACTGAATCTGCGACGACCATGACCGCGATAGAACTTTCTATCACTGAGACCCTTGTCAGAGGAGACAAGGCCAATCTCCTTGGCCAAGGAAGTGTTGGCCTCAACACCAAACTTCTCCACACGATCAATTTGTTTCTTTAAATCCTCAGTGTCAGTTCCAAACTTGATTGCACGTTTCAGCTTCTTGTTCAGAAGCTCCAAAGCTGCAGTCTTACGCTCCTCCGGTGTCAGTTCCTTGACCTTCTTGTCCCCTTGCTCTTCCTTCTTCTCCGTTGACGTAGCATCTGTCGAAGCAATGGCTGGAACTGGAACAGTCTCTTCAGCAGCGGTCTCGACTGGTTTGGACTCAGTGGTCTTGTCCTCCTCAATATCAAGTAGCTCCTCGTCTGGTTTAGTTTCGGTAGTACTACCAGTCGTAGTCGTGGAAGCAGCAGTAGCAGAGGAGGCATCGCTTTCCTCCAATCTGGCAATCAAATCTGTCTTGACACCAGAAGTGGAGAGACCTCTAGATTTGAGAATCTCCTTCAATTGAGCAACTGTCTGGGATGAATAAGCTGTCATTTTGATATCCTTATACGTTTATCCTCTTGTATAGAAAAGTGAAATTGAGAAACACGGATTATTGGGTTGATTTTAGCAAGTAATGATCCTCCTCGGTAGAATTGACTTATTTCTGGTGAGAGTTTATTAAAATGAGGGTAGGTAGGTTAACTGTTGGATTGTTTTTTTGTAATTGGCTTTAGTCGTGGTATACACGCTGGCTGGTTGTTGTCGAGTATTTTCGTGTTTGAGGTGTCCAGGTGTTTTGCTGTACTTTCGCGAATTCATCTTAGCGGGGGTGCGTGAGTATCGACAAGTTCTTTGATTATAAGTATATTTCTTTTTGTTTAGTATCTGTCTTTTTTGACAGGCTGTGTGTGCCTTGGCCAATAACCAATCATGATGATGTTATACTTGTTTCCTGGTAATAAGATATGAATAAGACGTCCGGCAGCTCTCGGATAATAAAAAAAAAAATATTAAAAAACGATAAGTAATCGTTAACTTTGGTTCTGATTGTGATCGTAAAGCCCCTGCTGCAGCTATTTATAGCCAGGGGCACTATGCGCATTCTTGAGAGCAGCTTCTCGGATCGAAGCCCTTTCAAGTGCAGAAAGTTTATCCCGGCTTTGTTAGAGTTACTATCTGTGTTGCTTTTCTTTAATTCAAGAAAAATAGCCACTTCAGCCCCAAAAACCACACCCTAACATCTTGACCAAAGGGTGTAAAAGGTGTAAAGGTGTGTGTGTTTTTGTTTACGTTTCTTTTATATTTTATTATTAATTGCGCGACTTGGGTCAGTTTCGCGCGCCGGGCGGGAGAGGTTCTCCTCTCTTTCTCTCTGATCAATCGATCGAAGCTCACACAAAAAAGCAGATCAAAAACAAAAAAAAAACGCCTGAACTCCACCACCACCAACAACAACAAACAACAAATAAAACCTTTAAACGCCATTTCATCGCAGTAGGCCTCCCTTCTATCAAAGTTTGTCTTTGAAAATTAACCGCTTCCTGTCCGTTTCGTTTGTCATTTGCTTTTTCTCGCTTAGCCGCCCGTTCAGTGTTGCGTCATCTTCCCACCCCCTCCACGTCGCCGCTCAACAACAGAATACCACAAATCAGGGCCACTAAAGAAAAGACATCAACACCCGAACCTGGTTTAAAACAGAAATACGACCACAAGGCTTTTAATAAGGGTTATTATTGATTGATTTTAATTGCCTGCTTTATTTGTTTGTTTGTTTGTTCTGAGTCCAATCTTTGTTCATCGTTTCATCACACAATACCACATTCTCTACTAAGGTAAAAGTCCTATCTGTTACAAACACCATGTCTGAAAGTATCGCTGATGAGATCAGGAAGAAGATCTTGAGAGAGAGGAACATCATTGTTGGTGCTACCAACATGAAGAAGAAGACCAATAATGCCGGAGTCATCCAAAAATGTAACTCTAATATTCAAGAGGCACAGCAAAATATTGATTACTTGAACGAGCGTCTGAACCAGTTGAAGTTCAACGATGCACAGGGCTCAGAGGTAGACTCCAATGGTGCTGCACCTACAGGTGGTATGTCTGCCTCTCAGTCCAACTCCCAACTCTCCCAACTACAACCTCAACAACACCAACCAGAAGTGAACTACTCCCATTTGGACCTGATAAAGTACGACTGTCCTTCCCTAGGCCACAGAATCCAGTATATGATTAATCAGCTTGACACTAAACTTAAAGTCGAGCAGAAATACTACGAAGCCAATGAGAAGTTGTCCAAGATTTATCAACTCGATGGTGACCGGAGAATCAGTTCAGTGGCCGAATACGGTAGAGTCCAGAGTAATCACAAGATACAGCTCTTGAAGAAAGCATTAAAGAGATATGAGGATATCCACGTCAACGTTGATCAGATAAACCAGGCAGAGGATCTCAACAACATTAAATTCAGAAGAAAACCATTGGCTGGTACCTTGACCATTGGGATCAACACCATCAGAGACGTTGACCATATTGCCTCTCCACTGTTCTCCAGAAAGACTGAATCCTTTATTTCAATCAAAGTTGACGATGAGGAGAAGGCTAAGACCAAGACCACTCGTAACGACAAATATAATGAAGAGTTCAATATCCAAATTGAGAAGGGTAACGAGGTGGAAATCACGATCTTTGATAAAGTCAATGGTCAAAACCATCCTGTTGCCATCGCCTGGTTCCTGATTTCTGATGTTGCAGAGGAAATTCGTAAGAAAAAACTTAATCAGTCTGGGGGCTCCGGTTGGGTCAGTGCATCCAGAATCCAGAACGGGTCCCAAGTCAATGCTCCAAATACTACAGACAACTTCACAATCAACAACAATGCCAACCATATCCATAACAACTCAAACACTGATACTACTGAGAGTAAAGGTCCAGTGAGATCAACAAGTTGGTTTATCCTTGAGCCTTCTGGACAGATCTTGTTGAGTTTGGGTTTCACCAAGTCCTCTACTCCAAGCAAAAAGACACTATTGGGAGGTCTTCATCGTCATGGTGCCATCAGAAAGAAAGATGAGGAGGTCTTCGAGCAGCATGGTCACCAGTTTGTTCAGAAGCAGTTCTACAGTATCATGCGTTGCGCTATGTGTGGTGATTTCCTACGTTACACAGGCTTCCAGTGTCAGGACTGTAAATTCCTGTGTCATAAAAAGTGTTATGAAAAGGTTATAACCAAGTGTATCTCGAAATCAAGCACTGATATCGATCCTGATGAACTGAAGTTAAACCACAGAATTCCTCACAGATTCGAGCAGTACTCAAACAAGGGTACCAACTGGTGCTGCCATTGTGGCTCGATCTTGCCTTGGGGCAGAAAGAATGTCCTCAAGTGCAGTGAATGTGATACAATGTGCCATATAAGCTGTTCACATTTGGTCCCAGACTTCTGTGGTATGTCTATGGTTAAAGCTAATGAAATTTTGAAAGCCATCAAGTCTACTGAAGGAAACAGAAAGAAGCTGATCGAGACGTACAACAATCGCCAATCAACATCCACGGTAACTTCGTCTACCACCGCAGTAACTGATAGCACTATTCCAAGTGTTCCAAAGTCTGATAATACCAACATCGAAATACCCTCCTCAGGCCAATATATTCCTACACAACATCACCATCAAGTAAAGAGGCGCCCACCACAGGAAGATTACTCTTCACAACCACAAGAGCATTCATCACTGGCACCCCCACCTGTTGAACATACAAGCTACCTTCGGGACCATGATCACGTGACACATCCATTACAACCGATTGATTCTTATCATCCAGCATACCAACCAAGAAGTGATGGAGTGTACTACGAGGAACAGAAGAGACAAGTAGAGCAAGAGGAAAGTCTACGGAGAGAGCAAGAATACGCTGAGGAGAGAAGACGTCATCTTGAAGAAGAGAAACGTATCAGAATTCTGGAGGATCAGCAAAAGCAACAACAGCTCTATGAAGAACAACAAAAGCAACAACAGCAGGAACAGGAAGAACAAGAACTTCTAGTTGTCCAGAAACAACAGCAACAGTATGACTTGTCCTTTCAACAAGACGAACCGGTTGAGCAACAAGCGCAGCAACATATGGCCAATAGAAAGTCTCAGTCCCCATCTGTGGAAGCTGGAGGTCATAGCCATAGACGTCATCGTCCAAAGGTTGGTCTTGATGATTTCCATTTCATTGCTGTTTTGGGAAGAGGTAACTTTGGTAAGGTTATGCTTGGAAGATCACATCGCACCAAAAAGTTGTGTGCTGTCAAGATCTTGAAGAAGGATATGATCATTGAGAATGGTGAGATTGCATCGATGCAAGCCGAAAAAGAGGCCTTTTTGATTGCCAACAGGGACCAACATCCATTCTTGATCAACTTGCACTGTTGCTTCCAGACCGCTAACCGTATCTACTTCGTCATGGAGTATGTCTCCGGTGGTGATTTAATGTGGCATGTCCAACAGGGTAACTTCTCCCTGAGAAGGGCAAAATTCTACGCTGCTGAGGTTCTTTTGGCTTTGAAGTACTTGCATGAAAACGGCATTGTGTACCGTGACTTGAAGTTGGATAACATCTTGTTGAGTACTGAAGGTCATATCAAGATTGCTGACTATGGTTTGTGTAAGCCTGACATGTGGTACGGCAAGACCACCAACACGTTCTGTGGTACACCTGAATTTATGGCTCCAGAGATCTTGAAAGAGCAGCATTATACAAGAAGTGTTGATTGGTGGGCATTTGGTGTTCTGGTATATCAGATGCTGTTGGGAAAGTCTCCTTTCAGAGGTGATGATGAAGATGAGGTGTTCAATGCTATCTTGCAGGATGAGCCTTTGTTCCCAATTCAGATGGCTAGTGAAGCTGTTGGTTTGTTGCAGTCATTGTTAGATAAGAACCCGCAGACACGTTTGGGTTCTGGACCAAGAGACGCTGAAGAGATCATGGCTCATCCATACTTCAAGAACATCAACTTTGAAGATATTCTGAACCAGAGGGTGCCACCACCATATATTCCAGAGGTGAAGTCTGAGGAGGATGTTTCCTTCTTCGACAAGGACTTCACGACGGAAGTTCCGAGATTAACACCAGTGAACTCTGTGTTGGACTCCAACAGTCAATCTCAGTTCCGTGGCTTCTCCTATGTTAATGATCAGTCAGGTTTATAAAGACATCTAGGGTGGGATTTTTGTTTGTTTGCTCTTTTTTTTCTTTTGGTTTGACTTTTTTCTTGACCAGGTGAATAGACACAGTTGTGGGATAGAAGAATAAGATGAGCTTATAATGTTTTTGTTAATGATACTGGGGTAAAAGACTTTGATGATCACTAGCCATGAAATCTGATTCTGGACTAAGTAAATTTGTAGCTTATCAACATTTTGTGTCCCTTTTTTTTCGTTTCTAAGGCAAATGTCAGCAATGTCAACATCGGAACACTAAAGACCGTCTGAATTGTTCTAATTGCTCGATAACCTCTGTAAATGGCACTACTCTCATGGTCCACATCTTCCTCCAATTCAACAGCTCCTGGGGTATTAGTTGTTCTTGTATATAAAAAACACGGGGTACACTACAAAACACCCGAACACATCATGCGCGCTCTGTGGGGAGAACAGAAGAGAAAGGCCAGAGAAGGCCAAGAAATTCCCACCACAAAAGTTGTTATTGAAGAAGAGAAGGTTTGTAATTCAGAGAATCACTGAGAACCATCATCATCGAACAATAACAAACACCATACAATTAATTTCGATGCCCTTTTTCAAACTCGAGCTTGAGCTCGACAAGAGAGACTACTACTACCGGACGTACAACCACAGGTCTTGGAAGAACAGGTACATCGCTGCCATCGTTCTCGGTGTCGTTGGAGTACTCATCCTCCTCTACGTCCTCTACCGTATCATTAGGAGAAGAAAAGCCAGTCAGGCACAGCAAGTCATGTACCAGGCCCCACCCACTGCAACAGCTTATGCATATGATAGTGGGCAGCAGTATCAGTATCAGTATCAGCAGCCGTACTCTGGTTCTGGAGCTACTGATAAGTACACCGGTACTCAAGAATTCCCACCTCCCCCTTACCCTCCACCAACTCATAACAGGTAAAAAGAGAAAGGAAAACAAAAAGAAGATATAATAGATGACGCTATAATATAATGTGGCTTCTAACTCTGCTTCTAATGATGTAGAACTCAGCAATGTGGTAAAACAAATCTAGACCGAACAAAGGTATTATCTAGTGCTCTTGACAAAACCTAAATTTGGAGTTTGTCTTCTTATAAATATTTGATATCTCTATTAATACTTTGGCTATTAAATCTTACAAATGAGATAGAAGTTATCCTAAATTTAATGACCTAGTTTTAATAAAAGAAATCTCCTATGATTTAAACCCATTAGTATAGATCTAACTGCTTCTACATAGACTTTACCATCGAAATAACTAGTCACCTTCTCAATAAAGCCTCAATACGAGTGTATACTCTATTTTAGGGATGAGGATGCCATTTTAGGGTGTCCGGGTGTTTTATGTTGGTGTCCAGGTGTTATTATTTAAACTGAGAGATGAATTTATTAAGAAGTAAAAAGCAAACAACAATACTTATGTATCTATTGTAGAGCAGTACTACAATCTGTGCTTATATACAAGACCGATAGAGTAGAAAAGAGCTATGATTCCACAGAATAGAGAAAGTAGACAAAGCTTAACTTGACAACATCCATTATTATAAATAACAAAAATGTATTGGGCACTTTGGCCGAGTGGTTAAGGCGAAAGACTTGAATTCTGAGTTCGAGCTATCTTTTGGGCTCTGCCCGCGCAGGTTCGAACCCTGCAAGTGTCGCCAATTCTTTTTTGCTTCATATTGGAAATGGCTGCTTACGTAATCCAATGAAACCACTCTTAAAGCGTTTATTGTTTTTATTTCAATAGACTAAACTGTTGAGCTATTTTAATTCCTTCTGCGATATTCTGAACTCTGCAATCAATCTTGTAACCTTCATTGTGCAGTTTGGTTAGCTGCTCATCAAAGTTGTTCAATGGAACGGAAAAGGTCTCAATGAATTCTCCCTCCTCAAGTTGTGGGACAGGGTTGATGTTTTTCTCATCCGACAGGTCAATGGAACAGGTTACCAAGGCTAGATTTGTAGAGCAGAATCCAGGATCGTTGAAGATGGTAACAGATTTCGAGATGACTGTGCCAATGTATCCAGTTTCTTCGTGTAATTCCCTCAAAGCGGTCTTCTCCACGGACTCATTGGGGTCAACCAAACCAGCTGGGACCTCGATACAAACACCACCGGTTGGTGGTCTGAACTGCTTCTGGAGAAGAATTTCGGCACCACTCTCCTTCTTGAGAATGGCAATGATAGCCACGGCATCAACATCTGACCCTTCGGGTCTGGTGGAACGGGAAGCACACTCCCATAGTCGTTCTTTACCAGCCGGGTCCCTGTAAGTAATGCGCTCAAGTTTGGTCCATTTGGCGTCAGAAGATGCGAGTGGTTCGATCTTGACAATGCGAGCGTCCTCTGGAGATCCCTTGGAAGCCATTGTACGAAGTCCTGTGTTTAAATAGATTCTTCTTAGAGGCTGTGTTTTTGTGTGAAGTCGAAGCATTTTCTTTTTATAGGGAAAGAAAACGAGAGAGGAGCCTCAAACTATTTATATTAGTTTTTGTTTTGATGAGAGAGGCACGGGTTTTTTATATTTTTGCTTTTTTTTTGTGTGGG
This sequence comes from Petasospora petersonii, assembly GCA_030574135.1. NCBI lineage: Eukaryota > Fungi > Ascomycota > Saccharomycetes > Phaffomycetales > Wickerhamomycetaceae > Petasospora > Petasospora petersonii. The sequence goes on from JAJMEM010000024.1 coordinate 74,690, forward strand.
GGCTCATTTCTCATTTAAAAAACACAATCACCATTTTAAAGAGTGTAATCTGTAATAATACACAAAACCCATACACATAAACACATACAAATCAGATACAAAAAACAAACAAATGTCAGATTCTGAACAAATAAAAGCCAAGATCCAACAACAACTGATTGAATCAGGGGAATATGACAGGTATGTAACATCGATTCCATATCTATATGTTACAGAACAACTAACTCCTTTTATTCTCTGCAGAATCTCATCACAGTTGAAACTCAAACTGGCAGAATCAGGATGGCTGGATAATGTTCGTCAAATGGCAACCGGTATGTACTCTGCACATGAAACAAGCAAAGATGCTTAAAGCAGAATGAAAACCTAACATTATGAAATAGAACAAGTCAACAAGGATAATGAGCCTAATTTCACACGGTTGAGTCAAACTTTAGAGCCTAAAGCTCTAGGTGAGTAACACCCCTTCCCACCCTCTCCCCTACCTCTATTATTTAAAGGGAAATATTAACTTTGTTATTCCAGCCATGGTACCAGAAAACATAAAAGCTGAGACTCTACTACAGATCAAGGCTTTCCTCGAGACCATTGTGGAGAAAGAGGTCTAGAAGGAAAAAAAAAGTATCAGGAATGCCAATAACACTAATATACATCTTGTTAGCACTATAAAAAGAGGAGTAGTGGGGTACAGAAATATTTTATAATACACTCCAACCAGCAATAAGCATGTTGTGTGAAACAAGAGAGAGACAAAAAGAACAATAAAGGACAACAGCATACACCTATATAAAGAACATTAATAGTAAAAAAATAAGGACAAACTATAAAACACCAGTAAAAGCACACCTCAGGGTAATAAACAAATAAAGAAAAAAAGTATAGTAACGTTATAAGATTCACCAATTGAATGTAAAAAAGAAAAAAGAGTCTTCACCTGGAATCACCATTTGGTTTATCATCTTCATCGTCATAATCCTCGTCCTCTTCAATTTTTCTAACACTCACCTCAGCATTAGGCTTCTTCTCTGTAGAGACAGAAGCTTCTCCTTCCTTATCTTCTTCCTCTTGGTGTTTCTCATCCTCCTGAGCCTCCTTCAACTCACTCAGAGCTTCCTCAGATGGCTTTAAAACAGATGGTTCCGCTTCTTCAGCCACTTGCCCAACAGGAGTAGGAGTTACATCCTTCTTCTCACCATTAGTGCTTGTGCCACCATCAACGACAGGTTTGCTCTCCGGCTGAGAAGTCTTCACATCGGGCGTTGGAGTTGGTGTTGGAGTTTTGGTGCGTTTAGCAGCAGGCTCAACAGAAGCACTCTTGGAACCGCCATTGGTCTCAGAAGAAGAAGGCTTTGCCTTTGTATTTTTATCCTTTTGTTCAGCACCACCATGAAGTTGTTTCTCAACCGTCTGTGGTGTCTTGGAAGGCTCCGAGGACGGTGAAACTTCATCGACTTGTGGGTGTGGAACCATACTTGGAAGAGTAGTACCAGTTGGCTTCTTTCTCGAACCAAGATCCTGATCCTCATTCTCACGCTTTGATGGACCAAGCGGCTTGATTTCCGTGTGTGGGAAAGGCACCTGTTGTGGTTGTTGTGGTGGTAACTGATGGAGTGTCTGTTGCTGTGATGCGGCTTGTAGCTGAGAAGATTCCTGTTGCTTGCCAGGTGCAGGGGCCAGTTGCTGTTGTTGGAATGGGTGTGGTGGAGCACTAACCTGACCTTGAGCATGTGGGTTCATCTGTAACTGATGTAATGGCTGCTGTTGCTGTTGCTGTTGCTGTTGCTGCTGAGGTGGCATGCTCTGCTGTGGAAGCATCTGTTGTGGCAATTTTGGTTGTTGAGATGGAGGTGGAGGTGGAGGCAATAAACCATTCTGACCACCTTCCTTTTGGAATTTTGTCAATTGCTCTAATCTTGCTTGAATGTGTGGATTTGATGGATCAAGAGTAGCAGCCTGCTTGTAAGCATCAAGAGCATCGTTGATTTGGTTGTTGCAAGTTTCATAAAGAGTTCCCAAATCGTACCATACTTCCGAAATGTATGGATTGAGCCTGATAGCCCTCGTGTAAGCATCCAGAGCATCTCTGTACTGAGAGATCTGGTAGTATAGAACACCAATGGAACACCAGAAGGTAGGGTTTCTTGCATCTCTATTGACAGCCTGTTGGAAGGCATCGTAAGCAGATGTGTAATCGCCTCTGGACATGTGTACTCTACCTAGATGGTACCAGGTATGAGCGTCGCTGGAGTCAATCTCCAAAGACTGTGTGAGTAATCTGAGGGCCGTTTCTGGATCCTGGAAGTCAGAACCAGACTGAGAGTACAGACAACCTAGTTGTTGCAACACTTTAGCGTGTTTTGGATTGGCCTGTAATACTTTTTGGTAAGCATCCTTGGCTTGACCGTATTCACGTTGTTGTTCCAGGACAGCACCTATCTGGAACCAGACGTCTGGCTGTGTTAGAGGAGCAGGTGGGTTCGGCAAGATGTATCTGAAGCAGTCAAGGGCCTGAGTCAATTTACCTTCATGCTTGTAGATGATTCCCAATCTAAAGTAGATTTCACTTGCCTTTTCAAAGTTTGGATCCAGTTCCAAGACTCTTCTAAAAGCCTCCTCAGCGTACTCCAGAGAGCCATATCTGTCGTAAAGGATGCCAATGCCGTGCCACAACTTTGGAACGTTTGGGTTATTCAAATGGTACAAAGCCTGTTGATAAGCGGCATAAGCTCTCTGCAGGTCATCCAACATCAAGTAACAATGACCCAAGAGTCCCCAAGTTTCACCAGCGTCAGGAGTAGCAGTCAAAGCTCTCTGATATAGTTCAGCAGCCTTATTGAACATATCACGAGAGCGGTATAAATTTGCCAATGATGTCAAAGCTGGGGCAGAGTTTGGAGCATGTCTGAGGGTAGCATCATACGCGGCGGCAGCTCTGTCAGCATCACCGAGAGACTCAGCGAGGGTGCCAATAGCCAGCCAGGTATCAGCTGTAGCGTTGTTCAATTCCTGTTCCTTAGTACTGTTGTATTGCTGCTGCTGCTGCTGCTGTTGTTGTTGTTGTTGTTGCTGTTGTTGTTGTTGCTGCTGCTGGAGTCGACCTTGGGACTGGGCCATTTGCATAGCTTGAGTCTGTACCTGGGACTGTTGTTGTTGCTGTTGTTGGACCATGTGACCAAGTTGCTGAACAGATGACATGTTGATGACTTGTGATGGTTAGGGGATTAACTGAAAACGTTTTGAGCACTCTCTTGAAGGAAATCTCAGGCTGAGGTTTTAAGAAAATATAGTGTAAACAAAAGTTGACTGGATGAGCCTGGTTGTACTTAGAGAAAAGAAGTTCAGGATATGAAGCTCAAAACAAGGGTCAACTTTGAGAGTAGTTAGATGAAGCGCCCGGTGATTGAGTATGTATATATGGTGGCCGTGTGGGCGGTGGGGAAATGTTATGGGAAAGGAAGAGGTTAAGCGGCGGCGGGGCGAGTGGTAGCGTAAAACTTAACGATCCAGTGCGTGTGCGTGTCGTCACAAAAGAGTTAGGGGATAAGATAAGAAAACAAAAAGTTGTAAGTCGATGTTGTTTTGATTGATATGGAGGATAACACAACGACGATTGGTGGTGGTGGTGGTGGTGGTGGTGGTGGTGGTTTTGGGGAGAGAAAGAGAGAGAGAGAAGGTGCGGGCGCTTGTCGGTTTTTTTCTCTTTCTCGTTTGTTTGATTTGCCGTGTTTGACCGTATTGCATTGGCAGTTTGTGCTGTGCTTTTTTTTTTTTTTGGGCGCGGAGATTTAGTTTGAGCGCACGACTTGTCGATAGGAGAGAAAGAGAGAAAGAGAGGAAGAGAGAAATGAGGAGAGAGAAAAGAATGAGAGACATCGCAATATGTATACAACTATAATTATACTGTTACTGTTTAGCTATTTGTGAGTTAATCAAGCACCCTTGATGTTAACAAGGTAATAATTTGAGTGGCCAGACCCAGCCACATCCTATTGTGTTTTTTTTTTATCTCCTCTTGCCCACGTCATTGTTAATTCGCTTGCCAAATAACTCGGCCCCTGACAACGTAGCCAAAGAAGTCTTTTCTTTTTTTCTTTTTTTCGGAAGAGAACAAGGGATATTTTCTGAGAGAGATTGAGAGTTCCGATTATTTATATATATGAAAAAGGTATATATAACAACTTATAAAAGATATAATGTTATTGTTATTCTACTACTATTTCTCTCACATGACACACAGCAATTTTCCCCCTCCTCTTCCTTCCAAGACTTTCTATTTCTTTTTCCTTCCTTCCAATCCGCGCCAAGCCTTTTTGTTGTGCATTTTTAGAAAAAATAAATAAAAAGAAAAAAGGCTTGGCAGATTTTGGGGGATGGAGAGAAGGGGGAAGTAAAAGAAAAAGAAATATAGGGAACCAAAATCCTCATATACAACGAGCGTTTATTTTATATAAAGAAAAATAAAACAAAAATACGAGCAAATTAATACACAATCTTGGCTCTAGCCATATATATAGCTACATACAATATATCATTACACATATAAAATTTAATATGATATATATCAAATTATATAAGGGAGAGATCACATGTATTGCTCAGCCAAACTGTAACAGAGAGAAGGCCAAAAAAAGAAAAAAAAAGAAATATTGTCATTTCAAAGCTTCAGTTTCGCGAAATTGATTTACCGTTTAGTGTGTAAGTAACTATCACTGACTACGAGATATGATAATCTTCTCGATCCATGTTTAGCAATATATATATTGCCTTATATATTTTGGTGGAAAACAAGGTAGGTGCAATAAAGCCGCAAGTCAGTTATTCAGAAAGATCAGTCGTCAGCCGCATTTACACATTGTGTTATTTATAATAACATGAAGTCTCCCAACCTTAGAATGCAAAACCGGTGACACAAACACAGACTGATCTTATGAAAGACACTCTCAGGTCATGAACATCAAAGAAAAAAAAGCTCTACTACAGCTACAACTAGACTACTAGTAAACACAGAAGTGATACCAAACACAAAAAAACACACAAAAAATATTAAACCCACCAATTGGTACCGTTGATGCTTCTCGGTGCTACTCACCTCTCGACCATCATCATCCTACTCACAACTACGGTGATATTTGTCTCCGCTCATAACTGGGATGATACACAGTCGACTCATCTTCCAGAAGAAGAAGTACACGGAGCTAAACAACTAATCGAGGAGCCAGATGGCAATAAAACACTCATTGCAACCTTGTTACACCAAACTTGCCTGATATCAGTGGTTTTCAACGAGTTCCAACAAGATACCCCGCAATTACCATCTCTCATTACAGCCACCACCACCAACTCTACTGTTAATTTCACAACAAACCTTGTGACCATGACTGACTTTAAATTACTAAAGTTTGACAAGTCTTTGACTCAATGCTTCTCAAATGAATCCATTGAAATTCTAGATTCACCACATACTTGGTCTAGGATCTTGGAACAATTGATACCTATAGAAGGACACAGTCTAGAATTACAACGGCATTTCCCAGATGACATAAAAGTTCACTATGACTACAAGAGATGGATGCATCTTATATCATTGTTGGTTTTGGTTAAAGACTTTGTAGATCACTATTAAGCTCTTTTTCAAGAGCTGGCTGCAGAGCACTGGGATGAATATTCAGCAACTTGATACTCTTCCAAGTAATCAAAGAAGTCCTGCAAATGGGTAAACTTGATTTCTCTGCCCATGTAAAGGATTCTCAAGTAGTAATCATCATCTGATGTTTTGTACAACTGGAACGTTACCTCAGCTCCCATACCCGGCCACTGGAACACATCAAGCTCAACGAAGTCACTTAAGAGAGCAATCAAACCAGAAACAGACCCATCGTGCGCAATGTTGTGCTGATATTTGATAGTTCTTGTACCATCAATGACATCCTCAAAGTGTTGAGCCAACTCAGTCGTGAAGTTACCAAACTTGTACTTACCATAGTCGGTAGCATTTGGCGAAGAGTAGAAAGTATAATCATATTCCCAGTGACCAAGCTTCATCACAGTGTCAAATTGCTCAGCAGTGACATTGGTAGCATCACCAGCACATGTCTTGGAAGACAAGTTATCAAAGAAATGATCAATGGTACCAAAGAAACCAGGGAATCCAGTCCTGTTAATTCCATCTTGCTCAGCCAAATCTGTGTAAATCGTCATATTACTCTCTTCATACCACAAATCAGTCGATCTAATCATGCGCTTCATATCATCAGCTTGGTGACAGTCCAAATTTGGCTCCAAGTTGTCATGCTCACGTAACTCGGCTGTGACATTGTTATTTGGGTACATTCCGTTAATCAAGTGACTGAACACAGCAGTAGTGATATTGTTGTTTGTAACTCTGTACCCAACAAGTTCTGGATCATACTCATCAGGAATAAATCCGAGAAGATCATGATAAACTTCCCAAAGGTCCTTGCCGTGGTAGAAGGAGTCGCTTTCACCGCCATTGGTGATCTGTGGATAAGAGGTGTTGGCATCTTTGATGTCACCTGGAAGCATGTTGGAAGCATATGGGGTTCTCTTGTGATGTCTGTGAATCAACTCAACATACACAAGCTCATATTCAGAGGAAACGTTCTGATAGGTGCACTTGTTCGTGCGTGGCATGTTGCAGTAGTTGTAGCTCTCTGACACACCCAATGGAGAGACAGAACCGTGATAAAAGCCCGAGAGAGGTCTCTTGACAAACTCTGGAGCTGAGATGAGCTCACGATGACCACTTGCTTCAGCAGAAACGGAAGTGATGGCCACAATGGCCATAGAAGAGAGTGTAGTGAACTTCATTGAGGAGAGAAAGAATCCCGCTGTTGTGGATAAAAAGTACAGCTCAGACTTTTTAGAAATGAAAAGGAGAAGTGACGGGGAAGTTGGAACTATTTATTCATATTTTAATAGTGTAAATGCACTAAAGTACCCCATGTGCTTCATTGACTGAGGGTATACTTTCCACACACACACTTTTCCGAGAAGCATGTTGTTCCGCTAGTTCGGGGATTTCCTGTTTAGGTAGAGATATAAGATCAATATTTAGAGTGAACACGTGGCACATGCCACCATTCTCTTGCTCATACATCGGTATCGTTAGAAATCGCCCGTCTACGTTGTAGCGGAGGGAGGAAAAAATAAAGGTGAGAAAACGTGGGGTCTGAAGGATCCTGCATATTCCCAACTTGGCGATATTCTGTTTCCGGAAACGTTATGCGCCCGGCCATAATTACCGTTTTGGGTTAGTTTTGATCTTTTTTTTTGTTTCCTCCTTCTCTCTCACTCTTAAAAATTCGCGGTATTTTTTTCTCAACCAACAGAGTTCATTGACACTTAGACCAAACAGAGGTTTGGATATTCCTCCATCTTGAACAGAGAAGTAAAAGTACACATAATTTTACAAAACATATAAAAATGAGAATCAGTCCGGTGCTACTGAAGGGTCGCTCTGCATGGAAAGGGCCACACGTTGTTCCACTTCCAATCGCTCACGCCATCAAGACCAACACACCAATCAGAACAAATGCCAGAAGTTGTACGATATTACCACAGTTTGTTGGTGTCAAGTTCCAGGTTCACAACGGTAAGGAGTATGTGGCATTCGAAATCACTGAGGATATGGTTGGCTCAAAACTTGGTGAGTTTGCGCCAACGAGAAAGAGATTCTCTTACACGCAGACAAAGAACAAGTAATTGATTCTTTTTTCTCTCTTATACATCCCCCCTTATGCATACATTCTCAGGTGGTCTAAGCTTTCCCATATGTCTCTTCTTACGCTGTGTACTATTGAAGTTTGTTGTCTCAAAACTGGTCACTTCCTTATGTAAATATCTCATTTCTTTTATTCTATTGTTGAAGGAAAGCGTAGATCGCTAGTGTTAAAACACAATGTTATTAAGTGTGTGAATTCATCTCCTCTCCATTCTAGAAATACCCTCTCTGAGACGATCTTCTCTCACTTTCCCTGTTCTATCCTCCAAGGGCCATTTACCCCAACCACTCAACCGTATCACCAAGCATGTTGCATTATCATCACCACCAACTGCCTCAACGTATTTAACCACTTCTTCGGCGCACTCTTGGGGCTTACCAGCACGATGGTTCACACGAGCCATCACAAGATCAACAATCTCTTGATCTGTAGCGTAGTTTGTTACACCGTCTGTGACAAGCACCAAGAAGCACTCATCACCACCAACTTTCCCCGGGGTTTCGTTTGTTAGTCCCTCCTTAGCGATCATACTGGAGTCACCAATAATGTAAGATGTAATGTCAGGTTCTGCAGAAATGCCCTTTGACTTGGCCACTAAATCACCAAAGGCTCTTGTGTTTGCAAAATTCATGAATCGGTCCTCACCAAAGGAATCAGTAGCAAATCCTGCACTGAACTTACTCAAACGACGAGATTCAATAGCGGAAGATGGGTGATGAATGGAGTTGAGTGGGTGTGCTTGACCGTTTTTGTCACAGATAATCGCCTTGGTATCGCCAATCTGTGATACGTAAAGTCTTGAAAACGTTCCTGGCTCAAAGTAGAGGTTATTGTTATTCTTCAAGTCCAAGTTGTATAACAGTACTGATGTTGATGTAGATCCAGACTTCTCGTTATCTTCCAGGAACTTTAAGTCCAGTTCAAGGTACGTATGTGTTAATCTCATGCGGATGTCATCAATCTCATTATCTTTGGGAATGAGCGATTTGTAAAGGTCTTGTCTCTTCTTGTAGATCCTTTTCCAGTAGCCACCAATGTCATTGTTGTACTTGTTTAGCAGGTCCATATAATGCTCCTTATCACTGTTCCAAGCCTCGATTTGCTCATGTAGATGCTCCTGTAGATAGGTGGAGCATTGGTCACCACCATGTCCATCAAATATGCTCGCTGCAAACACTGTATGCTTCACTATCTTGTTCATGCCGTAGTCTTGGAGTGTCATGGGCAGCTCGATGACGCTCACGGCATACTTGTCCTCATTGTATCGTCTGGCCATTCTGTATGTGTAGTGGCCAAAGTGAGAGGGTGCCTTGAGCATATGGATCTTTAGCCTGGCAGGGTTATAGAGCGACTCCTTGGTGAGGTTGAGGTTGGGTGTCTTATTGTAGTTGCGAACGGGGAAACTAACGTAGTCCGAGATGGATCGTCTCGCAATCCGTTGCGATGTCCTAAGCTTCGAGCTCATGTTATTGTTCTCTTTGTGTATGAATAGAGTGTTGGGGGGTTATATGGTTTTGTGTTTCATTTAGTTGGAAGTTTAAATTAAAGGGGCCCTTGAGAGAGAGGGTGTGAAGGGGAGAGATCTGTACAGCTTTTAACTATGGGATCGGTTCTGTGAGCCGCGAAGTTAAAAGAAAAAAGAAATACTAAAAGCTCCGGGAGGTGGGGGTGAGAGAATAGAAGGCAATTTTTCTTCTTTTAACATTTTATACCAAAGGCGCACGGCTTTTATCTCTCTTCATAAAAAACTGACAGTTAAAAAATCAACATTCTCTCCAAATGAACAAGATTTGCTCATAATTAAAATAAAACAGCACAGAACCCAAGTAAAGAACTACTCTTTCTCTCTCTGAGTGTCCTGCATAGTGTGCCCTCACACCCAAACATCAGCTTGAATCGTCTTTTCTGTGAACGGTCCTCTTTTCTTTCAAGGCCGAATCTACCGAGTTTCCCTCCTCACACACGGGGAGAGATTATATTATGAAGCCACTAAGGCATTTTCCAGCATTGCGGAAGCCCCAAACTCGCTCTTCTACATCCTCTACATCGACGTCCACATCCATGACGACAAGCACTACTAGCTCTACCTCAACCACATCCACAACTGACTCCAGCTCAAACAACATGAAAGTGCCCTGGTACCTTTCGCTGCCATCGAACGAGCTCACCAGCAAATTTCACGAGATCAAGCTGCTAGAAGACGAACGCATCCACGATGCCATTGTCCACAAGTCCCAGTCCAAGTGGAGTATGCAAAGCGGAGTTGAAGCATTCGACTTGGGAAGAAACAGATACACCAACATCTTGCCCTATGACAGGAACCGGGTGAAGCTTAGCGTCAGAAAAGGCTTTAGTGACTACATCAACGCCTCGCACGTCTCGCTCAATCTGGATGAGAAGAAAGACTATATCGCTACACAGGGACCAACAAAGGCTACGATCTCACATTTCTGGCAGATGATACACCAGCAGACCGAGAAAGGTAAGGATTCTGTCGTTGTGATGGTGACGCCCTTACATGAACGTAACGTGATAAAGTGCTCCAAGTACTGGACAAACATTCCCGGGGAGACCGTGGACATTCCAGGGTACTCTGAAGGGTTTGCATATGACCTTAGGTTACAATGCCTTGACTTCCATGACGTTGATGATATCCCTGGAACGCACTACACCTCACTACAACTGGACATTCTGGAATCGGAGACTAGAGAGGTTGTCGACACGAGACGCGTCCACCACCTTTACTATGACAAGTGGACGGACTTTATGAAGCCAGACGCATGGGAGCCGATCTACTCCATTTCCAAGCTGGCACACAGTCTCAATGGTGAGGGAAACCCTCTTTTTGTCCATTGCTCCGCAGGAGTTGGTCGCACGGGCACATACATCACACTGGATTACCTTTTCCACAACGTACGACTTCTACAGAACAACAGTCGCGGGTCAGACGTGATCGAAAAGGTTATCAACAACCTCAGAAAGCAAAGGCTCTTGATGGTGCAGAGTGTGGACCAGTTCAAGTTCTGCTATGAAGCGGTGCTACACTATTTTTCCGTGATTAAGCAAGGCTGAAAAAAATTACTTTGAAACCTGCTAAGAAACATCGTTTACAATTTCTCTTTGTATTAGGGTTTTCTTTTTTTTTGGGGTTTGGTTTTGGTTTGACACATTTTGATTTTCAATTTTTCCCCACACTTTCCGATCGTTCTTCTTCTTCTTCTTCTTTCAGGTGTCACCTGCACACACAGAAGCCAGTCGAACATATAATACATCACCACTATATTCATTGGACTCTCTCAAAAATGACCCTTAAGTCCTCCTTCAGGCTCGCACTCAACAAAATCCATGTTAATAGCGACAGTGCCGCCGAGCCAACGTTCTACAACTGTCTGGGAGAGTTACTCTTCCGCCTTATCATCCAGGAGGAGACCAAGTATATGAATTTTGTGCAAGTGGCCTCTCATTTGTCAAGCCCAGCAGTGCTTGAACCTGTCAAGGACTTTGTCCGCCTCATCACTCGTACCGAGTTCGTTTCTCTCACTTTCAACACCGTCTACGTCGATCTGCGTAACAAAAAAATCGTTTTCAGGCCATCCATGCTGCCCTGCTATTCCTACGAGTTTGACGTGCTCGATGGTAGCATGCTCCACTTGAAGAGAGAGTTGGCGGATACCTGTCTGTCTTTGGGCTTTTTGACATTGAAGAAGTTGAGGTTGGATGCGATTGACTATTTGATCGCCAATGGTAACTACCACGCCGCATTAGATTTTGAGGATCAGAAGGAGTCTGAAGCTACAGACAGACCTTTTGTTGAACAAGAGATGCCAGTGTCAGCAGGTGGATTTTGACATTCTAAGATCTCAGATCAGCTCTTCATCATGATCATTTATCTGTTCACACACTCAGACACAGCTAGCGGCTATTTAGCCGCCGAGATGTACCCTTTTATTTTTTTTTCGCTCTGATCATCATCATCACTATTTACACAACTACAAAACTGCATTGGTTCTCTTTTCCCTTCTGTTCTTCATTAGATGACACTGTTTAAAAAAAGTTGATTTGTTACTTTTTTAATTTTTTAAGTTGAATGAAGGTTGTGCCCGAGGAATTACATCACTGGGCAGCATTGTGTATATGTATCATAGATTTTAATAAGCCCCCACGGTTAATTCGACCATATATTTACCCCAGACCCACACACAACCAGACACACAAACAGGCGCGATAGCGGCTTCTCTTAATCTGCCTGATCAGTGCTGATCAGCCGGAACCTTCATATCCCAGCGGGATCCGATCCGATCATATTAACACCCCCCTTTCGACAGAAATACGCCGATACGATACGAGTAACTCTACAAACGGCATGTTCAGACAAAACAGGTATATATATATAAATAGCTACAGTCAACTTCTCAGATGTTGACTTAATGGATAAACTTAGCTAGTCAAAAAGAAAGAACGAAAAGCACAAATCTTTGTTAAAATATCAAAGAAAGTAAATGGGCGGAAAGGAAACGCAGATGGAAAGGAGAGGTGATGAGAGAAAAGAAGACATAGAGGGTCATCAATGAGAAAGAAAGCGAAGAGTAAGAAGAAAAAAAACTGTTCATACAATTCCAGAAAAAAAGCAAAACAACCAGTTACAAATAATCACTGTGTTACAAGTAGGTTTCCGTAAGAGCAGCCTTGTCCACAAACCATGAAACTCTACCAGCAGCAAGTTCATTCACGACTGAGGCAGGTAGGCCCTTCTCCGGTCTTTCCATGATTACTTTAACAATGGAGGCCTTGACAGCACCTTCAACAACAAAAGTGACTCTGTGGGAGTGGCAGATAACAGGAACAGTCAATGTGATTCTTCTTGATGGTCCAGATGGGGCATTCTCAACAGGAACAACCCACGCAAGTTTCTCTCTAAGCACGTCATGATCCATTGGGAAAATAGATGCAATGTGTCCGTCTGGTGCACAACCTAATAAAAACAAGTCAAATAGTGGTAGCCTGACAGAATCCTTGTTAGCAAAACCTTTAATTAATGTCTGTTCGTAGTCGTCAGCAGCCTCTTGGGCATCATCGATTAATGACTCGTCAATGTGGTAAATCTTTGGCATGTCCTTCCCAGCTTCCTCCAACTTATCAAAGATTTCACGCTTAGCTTTTCCATAGTTGGAGTTTTCATCGGTAAATGGAACAAGTCTCTCATCAGCAAAGTAAACGTCCCATTTTGACCATTGAACATCATCCCTCTTCAACAACCCTTGGCTCAATACTCCTATCAGCGAACCACCGGAAATGGCAATCTTGAATCTGCGATCCACAGCTTTGTTCTTCTTACCTTTATTCTTCAAATTCGTCGTTGATGTGGATGGTGTTGGCCTTGTGCTGTTATTGGTGGGTGAGTTGCCATTGCCGCTCGATGGCAAGGTCTGTGTAAGGGCCTGATTCTGGGCGTGGATTACATGATCGGCAACGGCGTCGGCAACATCGCTGAACTCAGCAAACGAGTGGATCTTTGGCACTGTGGTTGTCATTGTGTAGAGAGTGAGAGAGTGTAAGAGTGTGAAAGTGTGTAAGAGAGTGTGTTAATTGCCTTTGGTTTCGATGTCCCTGCGTGATGTGATGAACAAAAAACAGACTAACGTGGCGGCAATTGTAGTGCAAATAAAAACTTCGAGTGAAGCAAAAAGAAGATACGTTGGTAATGTTGAGTGTTTGCTTTGGGAGTTCCAGAAGTCCTGCTTTCTGGGATTTAAATTGCGTCCTAAATTGAAAGGGAAGGAGAGAGATATAAAGAGAGAAAGAGAGAGAAACACACAAACAAACACCAATACTTCGTTGGGCTATACTGTTTTCCTTTAAAAAAATGCTGATCAGCAGTTTCCGTTGATTTTTTTTGCGGTCTCTTCGCGAAAAAATGAAAGCACACGCCTTGTATTATATAGAATATCGGCCGTCGGGTAACCCCATTCGTGTTCCGCAAGATTCTATAAGATTCTATTTTATGGTTGTTCATTTACATACAGAATTCTTCTCATTTACGTCATTCAGATATCCAGTCATAAAATAGACATGTCTAAACAAATCGCATCACGTGTACACCGGAACCAGCAGTTTTCCCGATTTGTGACGACGCCCATTAAACTTTGCAGCGAGCTTGGACCCTGAGAAACTTGGCTGGGACCAAGCAATCTGATCTTTTGGGATAACCATTCCATAAACGAGATGTTTCTCTATAGCACTTAGTAGTTTTGAGCCGATTCCACGACATCTGTACTTCTTTGACACGTACACTCTGCTGATACCAGCCATTACTGACAGCTGTGCTGAGCTCACTATTCTCCCATCCTCTAACGAAAACCACCGCGCCTCCTTAATCTTCTCAACTGATACCAGCCCAACAGCACGTCCATTCATGACGTATACAAATACGACTCCCTTTTCAGAGCCATTGATCCAAAATTCATTGTCATCAGGCGCATTAAGCTCAGTATTAACCACATCCAACAGCTCCAAAGTGGCGGCTCTTGCACGCAAACTCTCCGTCTTGACCTGTACAATCTGCTCATCAACACCATACGACGTTACCAGTAGTCCCCAATCCTCTTTCCACTGACGTCCTTGTGTTTGAACTTTGTGATGCTTATCGTGGAGCTTAACATCAGAAGGGATGTGCTTCATATAAGACATTCCACACTCTTGACACGTTTTCCTGCCCTTGACACCAAGGGAGAAATAGCTCTGTTTAGATTGCTTTTGGATTTTATGATTCAATGTAGAGAGAGACTTGATAGGCGATGTGAATGGCGTAGTGTAACTATCAGCATCATCTTCTTGTGAGCTCATTGGACTTGATCTGATGTTCATGAGTTGTGAGATGTCAGTTGCAGGAGACGTACTTCCTTTAGGGATGTGGATGGACCTCATAGTCCTTTGAACAGAGGGCTTTGTGACTCGTGTCATTGGTCCTTAAGTAACCGGAATAAATAAAACACTACTGAGTGAAAGATGGAAGGGAGTTTTTTTTGGAATTTGTGTGTGTGTTTACGCGGGACACGTTATAAGCTTTGTTAAACGCGTCTAACAAACTCAAATCGCGTTCTGTGTGTCTCATTGTTTTTTAAAGCAAAGTGGCGAATATATAACTCTTCTCGTCATGATTTTAAAACCTGCTGAGACTAATACCTCCAACACAGTAATAACATTTTTAAAATATGACACAGATAACCAGAAACATAGATGTTCTGACACATCTCTCAACTTTTGTTCCACGTGGACTCGGATTCACTGTGGACTCCATAGATTCCAATGAACAACTGGTGAAAATAACGCTCAAGAATCAAAATATCGACTTGTTTCTTACCGTTGTTCATCTCTTGGATGAATTCTACGTTATGAGCTACACATCTAAGACAGATACCAAATCGACATCCTGCTCCTTTGACTTTTCTCTCAACCAATTTCCACTGGGTATCAATCTTCCAACTACAGACGAGACAATCGATTCCGTTTACAATGATTTCCAAGGTGATTGGTCTTCCTCAACTTTTGTCGGTTATACAATGAATAAGCTCCATATTGTACCAGATAAGATATCTGCAGAAGAGTTGGATGTTGTTTGTCAACGTTTCTTACTTCCAGCTGTTAAAGGCCAGCATGTTGAATCTTATGACCCTTTGGTCTTCCGTTTCAGGGACGCCATGGCAAACTTGCTGATCATTCCAGACGTTACTCCTCCTTCTAACAAACAAAAAATGGATAAGAGAATTTCCACTGATGATGATGATAAGTCCACTAATGCACCGACATACAAGCCTACGAGAGCCACCGATTCATCTTTGAAATCTGCTGATCTACCTACTTTTGACGATGAGTATGAGGTTAACAAGAAGAGTTCTCCGATATCACAGGGTGGAGTCCCAACAATTGGCGGAGATGATATATATGGACCAGTTGGCAAGTTCCCTGACACAAGGCCTGGCTTAACTGGCCCAATAGGTGACTTCAATGGTATGATTGTTGATAAGAACCATCCTCTGTTTGGTCAGTCTTCTTCTGGTGCTGGCATTGGAAGATTCACCCCGCCTGGTGTCCCTGGTGCTCCTCCAGGTGCTAGAGGTGATGACCCATTTGGTGTTGTTGACGACAATGTTGGAATGGGATTGCCGTTTGGGTCTTCAAGAGGCGGTAGAGGTGGCAGAGGCGGTCCGATGGGTGGTCCATTCGGCAATGGCCCACCAGGTTTCAACAGTGGGTTTATGTAAGGAGCTTTTAGGAGAGAAAGACAAAAAATAATGAACGCTAATGATTTATGAGAACTACGAGTAGCTCCAACTGAAATCTCAATTAAAGGAAGTACATAAAGATCGTGATTCATTTCGTGGTAGTGTAAACTGCAAGGACATTATCCCCTTGTGATGAGAGTAGTATACGAAAGCCGTTTAGCGAATACAGCCCAAAGCCATCCTTTGTTAACTTTACATCTGATAAATCTGTGTAATCCTCATTCTTGGCAGCTCCATACGCTGATGATAACTTAGCTGTTAGTGAAGTGACTTTTGTGTGGAGAAAGATCATGGTCCATTGCTAACTTACATCCCACAACCCCATCCTTGTTAAACATTAGCGCTCCTGCTGGGGAGTCTATTCCACTCAATTTCACAACCTCTTCAAGTGTAGACATTTTTTATTTGCTTCCGTAGTATACAAACAATGGTTAGAGAGGTCCTACTGATAACAAAAAGATGGCAATCATCGAAAAGCTGTTGCAGCTTCCGTAGAAAATATCGCGAATGCACTAATAACATCTGGGGTTACCCGCAGCGAGAGATTATTCAGTACTTCGCGAACAGGCCTTTCTCTCATCAACACGGAGAAAACATCTTCATCAATGGAATACTAATATAAGAATTAATAAAAAGGAATCAGGAGAAGCCAGGGCTGGAACCTCACATACACATTCACACATAACTCATAACAAATGAACGTGTCTACATCCACGACGGGAGTCAGAAGAAGAACCGCCGCTCAGAATAATGAGGAGGAGGAGAACGCTGCGACTCTCCAGCTTGGATCTGAATTCGCTATCAAACAGGTGGGCTACAATGGCGAAGAGTCCGATCTTATTGCTTTGAATCTGAGTGAGGCCCGTATTTTAATCAGACAGTCGCTGAAGATGAGAAAGAAGATTATGACGCCGCAGGGAGTGTTCCGTGAAAACCTTGACATTGTGGATGATGACGATGACGAAGATGACGGAAACGACGAGGATAACGACGAGATTGCAAAAGCTGCGATAGCAGTAGGTGCTAACGAGGTGCTCAAGAAGACATTGGACTACCTGTCAGTGTTTGCTCGTTTCAAGGACACGGATACAGTGAGTGCTGTGGAGAACGTGTTGAAAGGTGACAACAATAGTGATTTGCATCCATTTGAGCTAGCACAGCTGGGTTCTTTGGCTTGTGATGATGTAGATGAGGCCAAGACGCTGATCCCATCACTAGCTGGCAAAAAGTCCGATGAAGAGCTTCAAACTATTCTCAATGAACTGTCCAAGCTTGAGACTCCATATTGATAATGTACTATAGTATCTAAACAAAAAAAAGAGAAATGAACGTCTACGGGTCTGGAAAAGAACAAAAAATCTAGAAATGCAAAAGTCATAGCCTCATTAGATAGAAGTTAAATGGTGCCCTTGTCCTTGAGGAAAGTTTTTCCTCCTACTCTCCACCAACGAGGAACACAGCTTTGTGGTTCGATATCAATGACGTTTTCATCAGTAGCATCGCAGACACATCTTTTCAATCTTCTGATGGCAGTGCTTGTGGGACAGTTCTTGAATGGTGGGTGGAAGTACCCAATGTCTTCAAAGTAGTGGATCTCACTTTTATCGAGGAGTAAAGTCACAGCAAGAGAGTGAACCGGAGCATCTCCCCAGCGTTCGTAGTAGAATCCACCGGCCCGGTTCAAGTGCTCAAAATAAGCCAAATAACCTTCGCTTCTGAAGAAGTTCAAGTTACCAATCTCAAAGTTGGACCAGAAATGACACAGATTGTATTCACCAGAGACGTCCATTCGTCTGAAGTCGGATTTGAAAGGGTCCTTATCCGTGAGGAAGTCGAGAGAGTTGTTTGGGTGCAGGTACTGTGGGTTTTCCTCAAAGAAGTCCATAGTTTCATCCCATAGTGTTGGAATAGTGTCCTCGTACTCATGAATAGCAATGACAAAGCCATACTTCTTCTTGTTCAGTCGCATTACCTCGAAGGGATCGTATTCAAAGTCGCAGTAGTACTCGACGTCTGGCTCAATTCGCATATACCACTCGTACTGGTTAACCAGTGGTTGTCTAAAAAAGTAGCCCGAGTTGAATCGACACATGTTTCTGTAGCTCTTTGACCAGCCATAAATAACGTCCCTCTCAACATAGTCTTCAACGCATTTTTCAAACCTCGTCTCGTTGATGAAATCAGGACGATCCCAATCCTCGGGGGAGATGAGACCATACTGAGCTTCACCGGCAATCATGAGCGACGTAGCTTCAATAAACTCACTCGAGAAGGGAACATCATTTAGGAAAGTGTATGGATATCTGTACTTCTTGTTGAATCTGTCCTCCAATGATCTGATGGCGGACAATGCGCCTTCAAGATCAGAGTTCCGTGCCAACATGATGATGGTAGCGTTCTCCTTGCCCAACTTGACATTATCCCGGTTTTCATCAAGCAAGATCTTCTGCGAGTATGAGTTTGAGGCCAGTTTAGGTTTGAAGATGGACTCTTCGTCGTACGGGTGGTAGTTCTCTTTAATTGTGGCGTAGTACTGCTTGTACAGCTGTTGTTCGTACGCGACAGAGTCGATCTTGTCTCGCACAAAGCTCGTTGATTGTAGAAGAATGGCAAGGAGACATGTGATCACAATCCATACTTTTTGGTAGAACAACATTGTGTCAGATGTAAGTGGAAGTGTAGGTGACGAGACCTCTATAGAGATGACCTAAAATTTCTATGGAGATAGAAGTTTGATTGAATATCGAGGGACGTTCATGGGTGAACAATCAGATGGCAGATTTCGCGGGCTGTGAAGGAAGGAAGAGAGGGCTTAGATAATACCAGGTTATCACTAAAAGAGTATATCTAAAAGTTTTTCTTCAATTATTCAATTAACTACTAAATGAGTAGTATGTATGATTCAGTCAGAGTCGGAGTCCTCGGTCATCTCCTTGGTCGCTTTCTTGTACACCGGTAAACTGGCACTGTCATTAGTCTTGACGAAAAGTCCTCTGATCTGATTGTTGTGTTTCAATACCCCTCCAGCTGGTTTAAACTTTGGATTTCTCAAGAATTCGACTACCGATGCAATGTTATTTACCAAGTCATCGACCTGAGAATCTGTGTAACCGATCTTTACCGTGATGGTAGAGTCCTTAGCTGGGATGTAAAACGTGTTTCTAACAATGGAACGGACTTGATCTCTGACGTATTTGGCATCACACTTTTCAGTTCTCTCTTGCTTCTTCTTTGGAGTTGAGTCTGGCTTATCCATCTGGATCATGAATGGCACACGCTTGTGGCCTCGGTAGAACACTTCACCGAGAATATCTGGAAGGAGATGATGGATACGGTAATCAGCAACCACATAATCGTATTCGTGAAAGAGCTTCTTCAAAGCCTTTGTGGACTTGTGGTGCGTTCTAATCTTCTTTAGTGGCATGATGTCCCTGAACATGTCTTCTGTTGGAGAACCTTTCTTTGTAAGCTCATCTCGGTATGGAGTGGAAGGGTCCTTTGTAATGAGCAGGATAGATGATTCTGATGTTTTGGCCATGCGTGAGGGCACTGGTATAATTCTTGGTACGAGGTCCCTTACCTTCGTAAGAGCTTTGTCAGTGTTGATAACTAAGTAGATGTATTTGTGCTGTGGTCCATTAGCTTTAACTTCGTGGGCAATCAGTGAATTGAGAGCCTTCTTGGTATCCTTTTCTGCTTGTGAACCGAGTGGGAAGCTCATTTTGTATTTAAAGCTGTTCTTTAAATAACTTGAACGGATAATGCCTTTTTTGTATTGTTCTCTCGTTAGTTTAAGTATATGAAGGAGCTCATCGCTATTGAAAGTTTAAGTGTTTTTTTCTTTTTTTAAGTGGGAGTGATGATAAAACTTGGTTTGAAGCACTGGGGTTTTGAGTATGATCACGTGACGAATCCAAAAGCACCAAAAAACAACGACCCAAAGGTTATGTATATGTATATAACTACAATCAGATTAACATAAAAGAAGACGTACAATTCGTGGTTATTCGTAATTCAGAGTAATAATTCATATCTCATATCTCATCCCAATCGTAAAATAAGAAAAAAAAGGGGTGGAGGGCTAGGTGCGATTCAATCTCCTGTAGAGAGAGAAAGCAACGTCATTATCAGAGTTGAGGCTCTGTAATTGGAATGGCATCATAGTTGACATCAACTGCAGCACCGTTGGAGTTGCACTTGACAACGACTTGGACCTTAAACTTTCCATCCTCAGTGGTGAGAGTGGAGTCATCTGTATACTTCCATGTGATGGTGTCAAAGTCCTCAACTGTCTCAGGCTTACCGAATCTCAAGTCCAAGCCGGAGGACTGCTGGATCTCTTTCAAGAGATGCTTCTCAATATGCTGGTGCAAGTGTCTAACAAACTTCTTGTTCTTTCTGTTGAGTGAGTCCTTAATCTTCTCTGGGTCGTTGTGGGACTCAGCAAGCACAAATGGTGGGAAGTACTGGACGTGGGCATGAGCACTGGCAAGCTCATTGTCTTCACGCTCATCCTTCAAGTACTGTTCAAAGTCGGAAAGACCCTCGAATTCCGCAATCTCACCAGCTTGTCTTACCTTCTTTTTCAATTGCTTATCCTTCTTGGCCATGGTAGTTGTTTTCTTGTTTGTTTGTTGTGTTGTTGTGTGTTTAGTGAGACTTAAAGTGTTCTCTCTATGTGGAGTGGAGTGGAGGACTGCACACAGAGAATAATTAGGAGAGAGGAAAAGGAGCAAAGCACACCCCTTTTATATTTACTTCTAGTATTTTTTAAAACAACCTAAGTATAACCCCCCCCCCCCCCCCCCCCCTAAAACAAGAACAAAAGGGGGTGTGAATCTCACCACCATCCCCTCCCTTCAAAGTGGTCAGACACAGTGTCACTCCACAATCCAAATCCCCTCACATCCCCTCCACCACCAATTCCGAACGAATTGCGAGATCCTCATGCAGAAAGGTGGCACAACACTTGCTTACATAAGTCAAAGAGAAAAAAAGAAAAAGCGCGTGATCTTTCCCGAAAACTCCGCTTCGGTGTTTGTAAATACGGAATTCCGTTCCGCTTCTCTTTCTTCTTTTTTATTAATATTATCAAGGATAAAGAGAGAGTTGTGGTTGATATAATCAAATAAATGTGAGAGATTAAGCGATAGAAATCTCACATGAACCTTCTATGATTACAATTCACCATTTGTAATCAGAGGCACTTATTGGCCATTTGTCTCATCAAGAAACAATGGCAAAAACCCATACACCATACAATTAGTAATTAAGAGCCCCTTGGGCAGCATGAGTCGAAGCCAATCGAAATACTTCTTCTATAATATTTAAAGTCCAGCAATAACCATCTTTTGTACGACAATTGAGAGACATCAGATCCTTAATTCTCTCGTAACATTCACACAACAACAAAGAACTAACATTAATTACAGAAAAATGTCGGCTCCAAAAGTACACACAAAGCCAGAAGACTGGGAAACGAATCCTTCCAAGGAGGTCAGCTTCTTCTACCCAACAACTCCCTCACTTGCAATTCCAGTGGGCGCTGTCCAAGAGTCTGAAGATGTCTCTAAAATACCAAAGCTATTCACACCTCTGAAAATCGGTAATATGGAAGTTGCTAACCGCATTGGTGTCTCTCCAATGTGTACATACTCTGCACCACACGAGGGTCCCTTGCTCGGATTCCCCACAGAGTTCCACAAGACCCACTACAACTCCTATGCCCTCCGTGGACCAGGTTTGATCTGTGTGGAAGCCATTGCCGTGACTCCACAGGGTCGTCTTTCGCCAAACGACTTGGGTATTTGGTCTGACGACCAGGCCAAAGCCTTGAAAGAAATTGTCGACTTCGCTCACGCACAGGGTGTCAAGATTGGCTGTCAACTGGGACACGGTGGTCGTAAGGCTTCAGGTTACCCAATGCCAATTCACTTGTCCAAATCTGTCGGTAAAGAACATCATGGCTGGTGTGACACCATTGGCACCGTAGGCCCATCCGCAATCTCATGGGAAGATGGGAGATACACTACACCAAAGGAGTTGACTAAAGAGGAGATCAAAACCATTGTTCAGCAGTTCCAGGACGCGGGCAAGAGAGCTTACGAAATCGCCGGCTTTGACTTCATCGAGGTACACGCTGCACACGGCTACTTGATCAACGAGTTCTACAGTGGCTTGTCCAACAAGAGAACAGACGAGTACGGTGGCTCCTTCGAGAACCGTATCCGTTTTCTCCTCGAAGTGGCTGATGCCATGAATGAAGTGAAGGGCGGAAAGACTTTGATGGTACGTATTTCTGCTACAGACAGGGCCGATGATGTCGAGAATGCTTGGACTCTGGAACAATCCAAGAAGCTCTGTGTCCTCTTGCCAGACCACGGTGTCGATTTGGTTGATGTATCTGATGGTGCCAACTACAATAAAGGTGCTAGAGGTCCAAAGGTCCCAGCTTACCAACTCCCTCTTGCCAAAGGCATTAAGGAGGCCGTTGGGGACAAGTTGTTAGTTACAACTGTTGGCGGGATCACAGATTCAAAGCTTGCCAATGAGATCATCGAGAGAGGTGATGCTGACTTTGTTAACGTTGGTAGTGCTTTCTTGAAAAACCCTGGCTTGGCTTGGCTCTGGGCTGATGAGCTTGGTGTTAAGGTTAATGCTGCTTACCCATACGCTTGGCCATTCTATCCACCTCCATACGCCATTTGATCAGAATGCCGTAGAGAAATGAATAGACGCACATATATAATAATATACTCCTACCCTAGCTCTTTTAATATTTATAATTGAACTCGAATAACGCTAATGACGTGGCCGAGAGACTTTATGACCGTTTCAAATCGGGTAATTATCTCCGACTCAAAACCGAGAAAAGCAACGTTTCTCGGCCGAGCGTCGATGGGAAAGGGGAAGAAAACAGTTGAGAAATTGAACTTGGTTAAGCTCACTTTGTTTCCAACATTTCATATCTACAAAACATAGAGCTCCAATAACAATGTCATCAAAGTCTCAGAGGACCCTTCATAGACCTACACTGGTTTGCAACAAATGTAAAGCAAGAAAAGTGAAATGTAACCGCCAAATGCCCTGCTCCTCATGCCTCCGTCGTGGCATTGAGTCCGAGTGCTCATATGGCACAGATGCCTCTGAATCCACTGTTGAGCGTAACAATGGTGGGTTTAATATCAGAGTTTTTGAATCACATCGTGCGAAGAGAATCACACCCCCAGATAGCAACGAGGGGACTACCATTAGCTCGTCTGCATCTACAAGCTCATCAAACGAGAATCATGGCCAGAGAGGGTTTGATTACACTGGTGTTTATCTGTACAAGTCCAAAGATGAGTGTGTTGACTTCTATTCTCTGACAGACGTTGTGATATTGGAACAAAAGCCATCGTATCATGGACCACTGGCGTGGAGCTTTTTGCAACGTAAAGACCTTGCGTTGGGGTTTGCATTTGAGTATGGGGCTGCCATGGAGAAAAGAAAAGCACTGCTGATGAACGGGGCACCCCCTTTAGAACCTCAAAGCGAGTTTGAGAATACATCTGGAATCGCCCGTGATAAGCAGATTAGCGAGAGGAAGAATAATATCAACTTTAATGAACCGTGCTCGACTACACAGCCGTTGTTAGCCCCAAGATTGAAGGCCAAACTTCCAAGGAGGCAGATTTTGAAGAAATTGGTTGA
Organism: Petasospora petersonii; assembly: GCA_030574135.1. Taxonomy (NCBI): domain Eukaryota; kingdom Fungi; phylum Ascomycota; class Saccharomycetes; order Phaffomycetales; family Wickerhamomycetaceae; genus Petasospora; species Petasospora petersonii. Next base: position 98,406 of record JAJMEM010000024.1, read on the forward strand.
TTACTTTTTGGTCAATGTTGGTCCATTCATGCCTTATATTGTACCTGAGGTGTTCTTGGAAAAGGTTGAAGCCATTGTTGGCCCACTAGATGCACCTGAACAGGACTATCCACAGTTCAACTGCACAGAGAAGGAGCACCTGATCTACATGGGCATGCTCCTCATTGTCATCCGTCTAGGGTTTCTTGCATCTACTCGTCAAGGTATAACTTATGCAACGCTGATCAACACTGATAAAGAGGAAAATTGCCTTTCTGAATGTTGCAGGGAGATCCTGAAGAATCCAATTGATCTATCCGTCATTGAACTGGCGGAGGAATGTTTTAAGAAGTTTAACTTGCTTGTGAAACCCACTTTGGAGCTGTTGCAGTTTGCTCTGATGATTAGAGTTTACCAGAAGCTTGCACCAGAATTTGGTGAAGGTCTGGAGGGTGGCGACTCCCAACTGTTCACAGGTGTACTTATCCAAATGGCTGTATCGATCGGTTTGAACAGAGATCCAGAGGTTGTTCCACATCTCAAAAGACTCTCTCACTGTGCTAAGAATATCAGAAGGCAAATGTGGTACACTTTAATGTTTTCTGATGTCATTGAAGCTTATTCATTTGGTAATCCAGTTAGTGTCCAGGTCCAATTCTATGATACGAGGCCACCAAGTAAAAAAGAACCTGACGGCTTGTTTGCTATTAATTCAGTGTATTCCCACATTGATACACTAATTTCACATTTGAGAGGTGCATTGTGCTTAGTTTTGGATATATCTGGACGCATAAAAATTGCTGACATCTGTCATAAGATGACGGATCTTGAACTCTTCATGGCTGAGAAGTTCAGAAGCTTGAAGGAGACTTTTGAAGATACAGAAGGTTTGGATTCAGACGGTAAGAAGGATAGAGTATATGGTGCTAAAGTGTCGCTGATGTTGAAGATTTTTTACCTTGCTGTCTCGACTCATTTGTTTTTGCACTACACACAGACTGGAGATGAGGAACTCTCATACTTCTACTGCCGTAAGTTGCTCTCCATTGAGCTGTTGGAGTTCCTCCCCAACATATTTGTCATCATCACTCGAGGCCAGGAATTGTTGGGCAAGGGAACTGACCTGATGATCATCCCATATGTGCTCCAGCTCATTCACAGGTCGTTCCTAAGTCTTGTTTCTCTGTACGTAAGACTCAGATTTCTGGAGTACTCGTGGTTGAAGATGCTCAACACCCCAGAATGGGATGGGGCTGTCGATACTTGTGCCGATGTGATTCGTGGCCTCGAGACTGTTTTCAACATTTTCCAAGTTGCTGTTAACAAACTCGAACCTCGTTATTACTACGCTTACAAGATCTCCAAGGTGATGAAGTCGTGTTTGGAAACCATAAAGGATGATGGTTTCTATGGAAGCTATTACCCAGGCGCCGTGTCGCTTCGTAACCTTCCATTCCCTGCAGGGAATCTGAAGGAGATTCACGAGTTGATCCAATTGGGGCTGAGCAAGGTATATGATGCCCATAAGTCCCAACGTGAGATGACATCGTTACTACAAGGTACCTGCCCTCCAAAGAAGCAGAACGTCGTCTCGCAGTCACCGTATCCCGGCCATATTAGTGGTTTGTTGAACCCAGAACCATCTTTGACAACGACTCCGACAACAACTGATACCACAGAGTCATTAGAATTAGACCAGAAGGATATCGATTCCTTCTTTGCCCGTCTGCTCTCAGAAGCTGGGGAAACCAGTGATACGTGGTCTGCAATATCAGGGGATGTGCTCAACTTTGACTTCTTTTACGATATTTGAACTCGGAAACTTATATGTGGTTATGAAAAGCTTCTCTTCTATTACTGGGAGTGACTAGTCTTAGATAGTTTTACAAGAATTATCCTTTATTTATTTTCACCATGTACACCCATTGTTAGGCTTTATTTAAATCTCTCTCATTGAACCCCGGCCAAAGAAAGAAGACGCCCGACCACCCGCGATTTCGATAAACTGTACACCCGGACACACACGCACGCACAATCAATAAAATAGCGCCAGTACTTGAATAATCATACACCCATTATCTACAAAGAGAGATTGCAATAGAGTACACTCAAAAATGAGTCTCTACCTGCCCAATCCCTGTCTACTGGGGATAATGCTTGCAATCTCGACACATACCGGGCCTCAACTTGTTTTCCACTACCCCCCAAAGCCTAAGGAGTATGGTTACCAAGCGATGCCCTTTGCAGTTGACGACGAACTGCTTGACTCTGACACGGACTCGTATACTTCCGATGAACTCGAGTCATCAGATGAAGGAGAAGGAGAGAACCACGCCAAGGGCACCCTAAAACACCAACAGCAGGACCCGGTGTCGGGACAGACACTATTGGACTTGTTGGATGAGCAAGACCGTAAGAATGCACACAAGGAGTCCAGGAAGCTACGGGCAAAGGGAAGCAAAAAGACGTCTGTTTCCTCGGGTCCACGAACGACCTCTGAAGTCAACTCTGTATTCTCTAGCGAGCATCACCATCTCCAACGCGATGACCCCAATGCTGAGAAGGTGTTTGGGTTTGATACAGAGTTCTTATCTGAGATTGTGAATCCACCCAGACAGCTCTGTGGTTCTCGTTTTGAGTTCACAGTGGATGATATGGTATTTTTGGGGCTGCCCATCCACGTTGACGAAGGTGGTCAATGGAGAACGGTGAAGCGTGAGAAGAAGTCAAGCAGGGCCCGGAACTCCAACCACTCATCGTCCATGAACGGGTCTCACCACCATAACGATTCAGCCCCAGATGAGAGCGATAAGGAGGACAGCGGTGCTGCCGACGGGGAAACAGAGGGAGATGGAAATACAATGATCATGTTCCATGTCGTATTTGTGCTGAATCCACCTGTGGTTGAGTACGCTCACAGAGTTGATGAGATGTTCCACTATGTGATATCAAGACTGTCACTTGTGCTCCGGTATGAGCAGGCTCGGTGCAACTACGTCTGGAGCGAGTCACAGAAGATCTTGAGAATCAAGGAAGCTAATGAAGATGTATCTCTGTACCAACTTTACTCCAAGATGCTCAGTGAGTCCAGTCTAGCCAACGCTCTATCGGAGTGCTTTACGGCCATCTCCACATCTAACATTGCCAATCTCCAGATAAATGACAAGATCCTCTCGTTACAAATCCCACTAAAGAACCAGTTCAAGTCGCTATTACCAAAGACCACTCCTGTTTTACCTGGTTCATACCTCTCCTCTACTTGTATCGATGACGATTCCACAGAAGATGACGAGCGAAACATGGGACATATGGCTATTCTACTCCTAGATTCCCCTGACAAGATCATTAATGACATAAATGCAGATGCTGGTAGTCCGCTTTCAGCATTTATTGAGAGTATTCATCCAACAACATCATTACAAAAACTGGCTCAAAGTAACAATCTAGACTTGAGCCAACTGATCTCTTTTGCAAGACACTTGATCTATTGGAGAAGGGCCAGGGCGATCCTGCCATTGAACACCAGGAGTATATTCACTGTATCACCTATGGCCCCTATGGACCATATTGAGGAGAAAATGAGAATCTTCCGTCAGGAATTCCCACCATTGCCCACATTGCCTTCATTTCTTTCGCTCCTTTCGAGCTCTAAACCAAGGCAGTACGTTTCGATCATCCCAAGCAAGGACCACAAAGACATGTACCTTGATGCCTTGGCTTGGCTAATCAGATATGGGTACGTTACACAATTGCTAACGTTTGTGTGGCTAAAGATTCCAAGTAGGATCAAGATGGGCGTCGAGGAAGATTTGGAGAAGGAGGGTCTTACCAAGAAATTTAAAGACATCTCATTTAAATTCGCAAATATCTCCACTGACAATTCAAGTAAGGATAAAGATGGACTTGGTGAATCAGCTTCAACGTCGAACATGAGAAGAACCTTGAATGGACAGGACGTTATTGTCGAAGAGGAGGAAGATGACGACACAATCCTTCTGGAGCCAGAGAGAGCTACAGCTGTTGAGAGAAGGTGGATATCTAAAGTCATAAAGGGACAACCACCAGAATTGGTCACAGTTTTCCACAAGCTGTTGAAACATTTCAATGGTAAGACTCCTTTAGAGACTATGATGGTTAAGGAGAACGTTTCGAGACATGAGGTGAGAAGACTTCTCCACAGTATCAACGACTACATCATTTCAGTCAAGCACTGGTGATGAACATTGAATAATAACTTGGAGGGCTTTAGTATAGTGTTTGTAGATCTTGAGCCATCATCAAGCTTAGAGTCAATGACACCACGCATTCCCTTTTGGAGTACTAGGTTCAACATTAGCTTCTGACTAGTTCCATACTGGTTATTTTATAGGGTGTCAGCACTCGGTAGTTTTATCTACAAAGTAATAAAGACACCGAAATCACCTGTATATTATTGAAGTGCTTTTTCTCAAATCAACTAAAAGACAACGTCTTGGTAACATAAAGTTATATTAAGGGAGTTAGCGCGCCGGTATTCTGGTAAGCGCCGAATATTCTATTCGGTATGTTATTGAGTTCTGAACTTACTAATCAGATTCCGGGATAGTTTAACGGTTAGAATCCCCGCTTGTCGCGCGGGGGATCGGGGTTCGATTCCCCGTCGCGGAGTTTTTTACAATCCAAAGAGCCGGAAAGACCGGGTAATCCCAAGTTATGGCATGCGATAGAATGGAGATTGACTTTTGAATAACAAATCCTATAATTTTTGATATGCGATTTAATGAATGAACTGTTGAATAATCCGATAGTGGTTTGGTTTCTCTTTAGAAAACCAAACCTTCTAGTAAAAAGCACATGGAACCACCTAATTAAGAAGCTCTCTCAATTGCCAGATGTTAAGAATTCATTAAATATGTAAAATTGAAAGTCGAATTAAAAGTACCACAAATCAGCTCCTAAAAGAATGTACCCAATAGATGAGATGAAGATTCACCAGCTTCGCTGGGAGGCTTGGGAGGAACACCGCCTTGATGAGTACCGTCTTGTGAAGCAAACTCACCCAGATTGATATGGTGCGTAGCGCCAATCTCCACACCATTACCATCCAAATTATCAAAGAGCCTACCGAAAAACTCATCCTCATTCAAATCTCCTTCAAGAAAGTCAAAGCCATCGAGAGATTCCAACCCTCCATTGCTGGTCAAGCTTTCCAATTGGTCCTCAGTTGGACATTTGAAAGTGCCAGCACCAGACAGACAAAAAGGGACACCTCCGTTAAAAGATGTGAGCTCTGGTAATTGCTTGGTATAAACGAGCTGGGTGGTGTTGTTAACGTGTCGGAATAGCTCCTCCTCAGTGAACTCTAGGAGCATATTAGAGCTGTTAATATTGACGATTTGGGATGTTTCCTCTCCACCTTCCTCTGCGACCCTATAATTAGAAATTTGCATCCACTGTGAGCGGATGCTGATTAAACTTCTGTCCATCTGGAGACGCTTCTTAATGTCGTCTCGCTTTCCAACTGGAAATCCTAGGTTGCCTTCATCTGCGAGATCAAATTTTTCGTTAGACTCCAGGAATTTAAAGATGGCTTTCATCGGTTTGAACTTTTTGCTTGAAACACATCTCAAGGCATACCTGAAGTATGCAGTACATTTGAGCGCTTGATAGTACCTTGGTGCAAGTTTCTCTTTCAGCATCCAAATCATGTACTCATAGAGAGTTGTAGAAGTCTTGATAAAGTATTCAAATGTCTTGGCACTCGCAGAATTATTGTTGGAGTACATTGGGGTTTGAACGAGTTCCTTAGCGTGATAGCTTCTCAGCAGCCCACTGAGAGAGGCAGAAAGGGCACGAAAAAGTGCACCCGAGATCAGTGGCAAAATTTCAAAGTTATGCGCCTTTGTACAATAGTCATTGAAATCACCAAGCAAGTAGGCGGCACTCATGTCTAATATTGCAGCCTTCTTCTTCCCAATTTCTTCAAAGAAGTTTTTGTATAGAGGAGTACTCAAATGGGAAATGGACTCATAATTGACACACAATGAGAAGTAAATCTGAATCTCCAAAGTAGCTTGAATGAGCTGATGGGAAATACAGCGACTGTTTCTCGCAAGTGTAGCCAAATATTGTTTGGAACCTTTTGTGTAGTTATCCAGTCTGGTCATATTCAGCCCATAGTTCGAATCCACAAATTCTCTAGTCTGATGGATGATATTAAGTAGTTCCTGTAAATCACACTTTTCCTGCACATTGTTAACCATGTCACCCACCTTCAAGTACATCCCATTAAGAGTGGCGCTTCGAACTAATTCTTCCTTTTCTTGCTGTGCCAAAGGATCAACAGAAATGATAATTGGCAATTGGACGTTTACTAGTGACGGTTTTGGTAAAATAGAGATGGTACCGGATAGAACGGTTTGATAGGTGTCTATCAAGACAATTGAATGCCACAAACGTCTTCTCAAGTTGGCTTCCTGGACGTTATTGATGATCTGATCATAACTGCTTGGATCTCTGTGCAGTCCCATCTGAAGTGCAGACTGGATTGTTAAACCAAACAAGTTCTGTGACTGGAGTAAAGTAGCGCCATCGCCGTCTTCAGGGGCATCTCTGTGATATGCTCTAAGGAGCAGTAATGCTTGGACAATTGGCAATGTTGTTTTCCTGGTGATTCTGTAGAAGCAAAGACACGTTTCTGCAGTAGTAACAAATTGAACCGGGATCTTATATTCTTTAACCTGCAGATATGTATCTTCCATAGCGCTGTCATCACTAGCAAGCTCTATGGCACAAAATGCATATCTCAAGATGATCAAAAGAATGGCCAAAATCGCAAAATCAGCTCTCTGAGTCAGCACAAGGTGGCATTTCCCCGTGTTGGTATCTCTCTTGATAATTCTTTCAATATCATTGATGAATTGTTCTCTGTCCACGTAGGGCCGACCACTCCACATGTAGTCGAAGTAGTAATCCAAATACGTATACATAACATGCGCCGGTGGCAATGATGAAACAACCATCTCCGTGAGTGTGTCAACATTGGAAGGAAATGATTCGTTGATAGCCTTGAAAGGGAAATAGATCATTCTGAACAGGTTTGAGCGATCTGCCAAAAGTCTTTGGACCGGTTCTTTCAGAGCGGCATCCTCGCCTTTAAAATCGAGCATTAGTAACCATTTCGAGCCTCCATCCGTATGCTTTGAGCGGTAATCATCTCTGATGAAGTCCTGGATATACACGCTGTTCAGCCGCAGTGTCAACATCATGTAGCAAGTGAGGAAGGCCTGGTAGTGGTCCTTTTTCTGGAGTGATAGGGAACACAGCGGTTTGTGGTCTTCGTGGCTCGATCTTTTCAAAGAGAGTGAGTTGTACGTTTCATAAAAGTCCACTTTGCGCATATCAGAGCTAAGATTGTTACCAGAGCATCTCGTGTTGTTGTTGTTACTCGGTACGTTATCTGGGGGCGGCAAAGACGACGCTGGTGTGGACTGGAACGCCGTATCTGCTAGCCGTTGTTCCTTGAGCTCATCGATGTCAGCCTGGAGCGAGAATATTACCCTGTAGAGTTCTTCACGTGTCTTGCTGGTGAGGTCTGAGCCCTTGTTGATCGACGTAGAGACGGAGTGTGTGTTGTTACTCTGGTGACTTACACTGGTGTTGACCCAGTTTGGTGCTTCGTAGTTACACTCCATGCCCAACTTGGCACAGGAGGAGCACCGTGGACGGGCCTTGTCACATTTAATCTTCCGACGTTTGCAGTATGTGCACACTAAGGAAAGTCTCTGTCTCTTCCGTTTGCTTTGAGAGTTGTCAGTGGTATTGTTGTTGTTGACGGTGGCGTCCAGCGACTCGTTCAGAGCCAAGACTGACTCCATAGCCCTGCGCGGGCTCATCTTGAAACGGTGCGATGAGATGAAGAGTGTGGGGAGAGAAGGATGGCACTGTCAGCACGTGTAATGCTCTTTTGATCTACTCGATAAGACCTTTGCCAAGTGGGAGTGAACCACTGTGAAAATGTGACAGGACTCAACTGGGAAGAGAGCACATTCGAAAATGGCCACCGTCACTCGTACATATGGACTGTACATCTAAAAATCCTATATAAAACTGTAAAGGTTGCGCGGCGCTCCCTCCGTTCGCTCTGTCTCCATCTTCCCCGGTGGGCGGCTTAAATCTATCAAATGGCACACACTCAACGACGTCCTTCTGAGTGCGGGTAACTCTTGAACTGGGTTATCGTTATTTACAACGAATCGAGCGCTTCATTGCCCCCTCGCTTTGCTGTCACTTTTCTTATTACATGTTTGCTCTAACAAAAACATTGAGCTGGTGGGAACTAGCAATCTTAAAATCCCAGTTTGATTCCTCTTACCACACTTACCAACCTTACAATCTCACTGTAAAGACAATTTGCTCAAAATGTTACTTGAAAAGTTGAAGAATCTTGGAATTTCCCAGCCTCTAGTGGCCTCTGCCCCCGCTGCTCCACCGGGGAAGCCACCAACACAACGTTCAATCTACCAAAACAGAGAAAACTTTGGTGTCAACTTTGGGTCTCTGTTCCTCCAGGAAAGTTTTATCTTTGGCAAGTTCTTCCCTAATGGATCTAATACTGAATTCTCTGGTATTTCTGCGTACATTAAGGAGCATGGGGTTGACCAGACCCGTAAGGACCTAGAGGCTCATTGGAATGGGTTTATATCCGATGACGAGTGGAAATGGCTCGAGTCTGTTGGTGTCACCTCTGTCAGAGTGCCAATTGGTTACTGGCACGTTAACGGAGGGTTGTACACTAATGACACTCCGTTTGAGAAAATTTCGGGTGTTTACAAGAACGCATGGGAGATTTTGAAGAACCTTATCGCTAAGGCTAAAGACTACAATATTGGCGTGTTGATCGATTTGCATGCCTTACCAGGCGGTGCTAACTGTTCCGAGCACAGTGGTGTGGAGAACAAGAAGGCCGAGTTCTGGAACTCGTCAAAATATCAGAAGGCTGTTTTTGCACTGTTGGAGTTCATTGTTGATGATGCCAAGTCGTTTGACAATGTTGTTGGTATCCAGATTGTCAATGAGTCTGAGTTCAACAACGAGCCAAAGGCGCAACAGAGTTACTATGCCAAGGCAATCAAGAAGATCCGTAAAGTGGATGCCGGTCTGCCCGTGGTCATCTCTGATGGATGGTGGCCAGATCAATGGGTGCAGTGGGTCTCCTCGCAGGAGAAGGAATTGGATGGTGGAAGCGCTGGCGTTATCATTGATACTCATGTATACCGCTGTTTCTCTGATGAGGACAAGAACAAGTCTCCAGAAAAGATTATCCAGGACTTGAATGGCGACTTGTTGACCAACTTGAGTGCGCCTGCTGACATTATGGTTGGCGAGTTCTCATGTGTTTTGGATGGATCGTCGTGGAATAAGGCCAAGCACGACCGTGGTGAGTTGGTCAAACAGTATGGTCAAAAGGAGATGCAGTTGATTAGACAGAGAGCCCGTGTTGGCTCATACTTTTGGACCTTTAAGTTTGAGCACGGCGACGGTGGTGAGTGGGGGTTTGTTCCGATGGTGAACAATGGTGCCATCCTAAAACGCTCTGTATTACCTACCCCATCACAAGACCAGGGAAACAATGTGGTGGAGCATGAGTTTAGCGCACACTCCAACTACTGGGACAAGGAGAACCCAAAGGAAAAATGGGAGCACTGGAGATTCAAGGAAGGCTTTGTCACTGCCTGGGCCGACTGTGTCGAATTCTCCAAATTCAAAGGCTCGGCCATTGGCAGGGTGGTTGCGTGGAAGGCTGCACGTCGCCAGGAACACGTCAAGAACAGGGGACAAAGCGGCTTTGTGTGGGAGTGGGACCAAGGCTTCGATAAGGCCTTGGAGATTTTCCGTTCTGGAAACTATTAGTTGTTACTTACTCTTCTTTTGTTTTTGTGTCTTTATTATCACTGCTAAGAAACAGATCGAGGTTCTCATAGAATTTGTAATAGAAAGATTACATTTTTTAACTCACACACAAAATTTCTGTGGCGCTTTGTGTGTCTTTTCGCTGACGCTTACAAACCTCGGCGATGGCCAGACCCCTCTGTTGAAAAACGCGGGTACACATATAAAACCCACCCTTGGACCCACACTTCATGTTCTTCAACCAGCGTAGATCTTTCATATCTCTGCTTTTATATGCTAGGATTGCACACATTCACACCAAAAGTCTTTACAAGAATGGTTCACCAAAAAGTAACAATTATTGGAGGAGGCCCTGCCGCCCTCACCGCCGCCCTCTACCTCGCCAGAGCTGAGATTAAACCAACCGTTTACGAAGGTATGCTCGCCAACGGTATCGCTGCCGGTGGTCAGTTGACCACAACCACAGAGATTGAGAACTTCCCTGGTTTCCCAGACGGTTTGACCGGTACCGAGCTCGTTGAGAGAATGCGTGCACAGGCTGTCAAGTTTGGCTCCGTTGTTGAGACGGAGACTGTCTCCAAGGTTGATCTCTCCCAGAGACCATTCAAGTTCTGGACCGAGTGGAACGAGGACAGCGAGCCAATCACCACCGATGCCATCATCCTTGCCACTGGTGCCTCTGCTAAGAGACTCGGCTTGCCAGGTGAGGAGACTTACTGGCAGCAGGGTATTTCTGCCTGTGCCGTCTGTGACGGTGCCGTTCCTATCTTTAGAAACAAACCACTCGCCGTTGTTGGTGGTGGTGACTCCGCTTGTGAGGAGGCTCTCTTCTTGACCAAGTACGGCTCTAAGGTCTACCTCATTGTCAGAAAGGACCACCTCAGAGCTTCTACTATCATGCAGAAGCGTGTGCAGAACAATGACAAGCTCGAGATCCTCTACAACACCGTCTCTCTCGAGGCCAAGGGTGACGGAAAGTTGCTCAACGCACTCTCCATCAAGAACGTCAAGACCAATGAGGTTAGCGATCTTCCAGTCAATGGTCTCTTCTACGCCATTGGCCACACACCAGCTACTCAGATTGTGGAGAATCAAGTCGACCGTGATGAGAATGGCTACATCAAGACTATCCCAGGCTCTACTTTGACTTCTGTTGAAGGTTTCTTCGCCGCTGGTGATGTCCAGGATCACAGATACAGACAGGCTATCACTTCTGCTGGTACCGGTTGTATGGCTGCTTTAGATGCTGAGAAGTTTTTGTCTGAGCAGGAGTAAATAGTGATAGACTACTAAACCCGGGAAATTATATATGCAGTATAGAAGTAATGCTTTTGATGATAAATATTTTTTTATTCAGAAGTAGCTATAGATATATTGGCAACATGATGACATTAACTAACATTTATACCAATAATAGTTCTGATTCTAAAACAAAACAAAACACACGCAAACAACTAACAAAAAATAAAAGGGGACAAATTGTTTATATGAAGAAAGAAAGAAAAAAAGTTGAGATAGGGAGAGTTTTTTTGTTTATAGGAGAGATGTACAGCATTAGCGTTTGTTCTTCAGCTGGAGGGCTCTAACTTGCTCATCCAAGGCCTTGACTTTTTGTTGGATCTCGTCCAAATCAGCGTTGAGTCTGTTTCTTTCATTGACAATGTTCTGCTCCCATTGTCTGAATCTCTGTTCTTCGGCCTTGACCTGATCAGTGAAGAACTTCTTCAGGGCATTCTCCTCCTCCTTGAACTTTGGATTATGAAGCTTTCTCGTTGTGGTTATACCACCTTGTGTCTCATTGTTCTCTCCATTTTCCATTCTCAAGGTTCTGTAAGTCTCATAGTGCAGCTCCTCTGTACTCAACACGAGATCCAGCAAGTTTGTTCTGAGCAACAGGGATCTCAACTTTCTAAAGTCTGAGTGTGTCTCATTCTCAACTTCGGCAATACCCCATGGGTATTTTCTTCCCCTAACAAGTTCACCTGAACCATTGTCGTATTCGTACTCAGAGCCAATGATGGCAAAAGGCATGCTCTCGATAAGCTGTTTGGCGTGGTCAGCAGCAGCCTGGTCGTCAAGCTCCAGCGGAGGTGTGAAGATTCTAATCTCCTGTGCCTCAATGACAGCTCTAATTCTGTTCTTGAACTCAACAATCTCCGTTGGTGAAAGGGTATCACTCTTAGCGATGACTGGGATCAAGTTGACTCTGGTGGAAAGCTTCTTCATGGTCTCAATGTCCAGTGGCTTCAACGAGTGGCCAGTTGGTCTGATGAAGTAGAGACAGGCGTGTACTCTGAGATCATGCTTGGCTGCACGGTGAGGCTGCTGCTCCTGGCGCATGAACGAGTCGTGTTGGTCGTCAATAAAGTCCACAATCGGCTGCCATGAGTTCTTGTTGTCAATGTTGTCACCAAAGCCTGGCGTATCGATGATGTTTAAGCGAATCTTGAAGTTCTTCTCCTCTAATTCTGCACGAATGATCTCAATCTCCGTAGTGGACTTGATTCCACGCTTGTGACGCGTTCTGTTGTCCAATGGCTGCTTGAGCACAGTCTGAAACAAGGTGTTGACAAAAGTGGTCTTACCCAAACCACTCTCACCAGCCACCATTAATGTGAAGTGAGCTCCCTTCTTGTACACAAGCTTGTATCTGTTATATGGTCAGTTAGTATCTGAATATAAATAAAAAAAGAGCTAAAGAAATGTATCAATGACAACAAATCATAAGTAAGAAGAAGAAATAAAAGAAGACACGTACCTCTGGTTTGGGAGTGAGGAAATTCCGATAGGTTCAACCATTATTGCTTTCTAGTGTGACTTTATTGTGATGACGTGATGTGTTTTTTGCCTAATCTGTAGAGGATTCTAGATCACTTGATTGGAATATAGAAATATCAAGAGGGTTTTGTGTTATGTTTTGGGGCAGGCAGAGATCTGTCTCAGCACTGAATTTTCCCATGCTCTCTCTCAAAAAAAAGGCTGAATTTTGGGCCTCGACGCGAATTTTAGGATTCTCAGGTATTTACGCGTCGGGTGTACGGGTGTTTTTTTTAATAAATGTATATAGCTTAGACTTCAGTCTTTAAGGATTCATTAATCATCATTAAGTAGTAGTTATAAGAAAAAGTGTGATTCAGGTGAAGTACTGCTCAAGTGCCTGGATGCGGTCCTTGAACTCGTGAACAATCACACCGATCTGTTCCAGCTTGATAAACTCCATTTCAAGCTCGTCACACTCTTTCATAAGGCCCTTGAGCTTCTTTATTGAGCTATCAACGTCAACAAGTTGAGATTCTACCGCCTGTTGTTGTTCTTTAACACTGAGTTCTGTTTGCTCTGCTATTGACTCCATTCTAGTGCCTATTTTGAACATCAGGTAGTCAAAACTGAGTGCCAGTTGCTTCACACCCAGAGGATCGTCCTCCTCTTCATCGTAAGTCCGGTCAAAGTCGTCTGCCTCATAATCATCATTAGTTCTCCCATTTTGTTCGCCCTCTTCATTATCTTCATCTTCTTCTCCTTCTTCAGCACTATCCTCAATGTGCTCCTGTGACAAGTAATTGTCCAAGTAGCTACTCCCCAGCCGGCTTCTTTCACTCATTGATGACCTCATAGACACACCTGATGACATTAGAGAATCCGTGGACATTGCTTTTTTCTTCCTTTATTATCAAAGTCCAACTTTAAATGACGTTTAGTATAAACATATTTTGAAACAAAGTCTGTGAGGTCTAAATCCCTTAAAATTCGCGTGAACTATATGTATATATATATGTGGACGGTGAGGGCAATCATCAATTAACAGAAAAGCTATACCATGCTCTTATGCTTGAGAAGATTCCATTTCCAATTATGATATTGTAAAGAACTACATATCAATAACTTGTATAGAACTTGGTTTTTGGGATGAATCAATGATAGAAGTCAACATGGAAATAATAGAAAGTCGGAATTCATACTGATAGCCAATATCCGAGGAAGTCCTAAAAACACCCGCACACCACATAATCCTCCAGCTCCCCCTTCAATGGAGATTTCGCTTCAGTGCCGGTCGGTGGGAAATCCCCGAAAAAGCAGCTTTAAGTGGCCAACGGGAATTGCTGGTCTTTCAACCATCAGATTCATCGCAATTAAGCCATTAGAAAGTGATGTCTGGATACGCTGATAAGTACAATCCGTCGGGATCCTCGTCTCTAGTGAGAAAGATCTGTGAGTAAAGAGCTTTATTACAGCTACTGTGATTTGGGAAGAGGTGCCAGAAAGGAGAGAACACACACCCATTGGGAATGCCCCATGTTCTCTATCAGGTAAAACTGCCCCATACTGGCTTAGAAATGTCGTACTAACCTGAAAACAGACCGTGCTTGTAGATCATCTCTTGCTGAGCCTGACCTTGCCCTCAACCTCGCTGTTGCTGACTACATCAACGAGAAACAGGCTGGTGCTCCACGTGAAGCTGCCGTTACCATCGTCAACTTGATCAACTCCAAGGACACTCATACCGCCATATTTGCACTCGCTTTGCTCGACGTCCTGGTCAAGAACTGCGGCTACCCATTCCAATTGCAGATCTCTCGGAAGGAATTCCTTAATGAGCTCGTCAAGAGATTCCCAGAACGTCCTCCAATGCGTTACTCCCGTGTCCAAAGACTAATTCTCGGTGCCATTGAAGAGTGGAACCAAACCATTTGCAAAACTTCCCGCCACAAGGAAGACTTGGGATTCATTCGTGATATGCACAGATTGCTCTCGTACAAGGGATACACTTTCCCAGAAGTCAAACCGGAGGATGCTTCCGTGTTGAACCCTTCAGATAACCTCAAGTCCATCGAGGAGATCCAACGTGAGGAGCAGATTGCACACGCTGCCAAGCTGCAGGAGCTGGTCCGCCGTGGCCGTCCTTCTGACCTGAAGGAGGCAAATAAGCTCATGAAGATCATGGCCGGCTTCAAGGATGACACACTGGTTGAATCTAAGGCCAAGGTTGCAGAGGACCTCGATAGACTCAAACGGAAAGCCGACATCCTTGGTGAAATGCTCGCCTCTTCTGAGAGACAGGGTTCCCTGGACACCAACGATGAAACCATAGTCGAGCTCTACAGCTCTATAAAAGTTGCCCAACCAAAGATCCAGAAGATTATTGGAGAAGAGGCGGACGACGAGGCCGCTGTCACAGATCTGCTCAAACTCAACGATACTCTCAACAGTCTCATACAAAAGTATCAATTCCTCAAAGATGGCGACATTGTTAACGCATCTAACGTTAAGGTTGCATCTACGGGCTCTGGTGCCCTGGAATCGCTCTCTTTGATCGACTTTGGTGATGACTCCACAAGCACTGCTCCAGCTGCTCCAGCTGCCACTCACTCCTCTGGTGGTGTTGACGATTTACTGGGTGATTTGGGCTCTCTTTCATTCAACAACACCACTTACGGCTCTGGTGGTGATATTATACTTGGTGGTTCCCTTAATGGCTCTCCTGCTCCTACATCTGTCTCGCCATCCCCGGCTACCAACAACTCTGGTCCAAACTATGACATCTTCAACTCTCTCATGAGCAACAACAATAACAACTCCACAACGCAGACCCCAGCTCAGCCAACTGCCTCTCAAATGTCGGCTCCACAGGCACAATCTTCAAATACAGCAAACCTTTTGGGTGACTTTGGAGCCCCAATCTCCACAACAACACAGGCCCGTGCCACCGTCAATGAATCCCAACACCTCAAGTTTGAACTTTCCTTTGCCCGCGAGTCTCCCACAACGGTACGTGCCCAAGCCTTCTTCTCTAATCCATCTCCATCCTCTATCTCCGGCTTGACCTTCCTTATTGCCGTGCCAAAGTCCCTTCAACTTAGACTGGAGCCACAATCCGGCTCGTTTATTCCAAGCTTTGGTAAGGACTCTGTGACCCAGGTCTTCAGACTCGATGGCGCTTCCCAGGGAAGTCCACTCAAGATCAAGTGGAAGGTCAATTACAACGTCAATGGTACCCCTGTTGAGGAGACTGCTACTTACACTTTCCCATCCATCTAGTTTTATCATTTTCTCTCTCTCTTTATCCCAGGAATGCCTCGTCGAGGCTCGTATTATATGTCACTATAACACCATTTGTAGAGTCTACTAATGTAACACCAAAAGGTTCATAAAAAGTGTTCTTCAAGTCGTTACACATACATCAAAATCAAGATAATCAAAAGAAAATACATCACTTACTATCGCCATTAACACTGGCACCAGCACTGTCGTTAGAGCCAGAACCATTAGTTCCACTCTGCGAAGCCTTCAGCTGAGCCTTCTGTGGAGTTGTAAGTTGCTGTAGAGGCGATGGAAGAACTGGGGCCATATTTTGTGGGCTTCCAGTACCCATACTTCCAGCAACACTAGTCACATGGTTGCTCACCTGAGGAGATGTAGATGATGCCGCACTCGAAATGGTAGCTTTCTGTTGCGAGAGCTGTTGGGGAGTAGGAACAGCAGTAGGGACAGGAGTAGTTTTAGCAGCAGTAGGAGTCACTGACAGCGGAGTTGGTTGCACCGCTGGAGATGCAGCTCTTGGGGAATTCATTCCAGATCCTGGAGCTCTGTTGATGTTGTTAACCATACCACCATTAACATTGTTGTTGGCAGTAGCATTCTGACGATTCTTAGATAAGTTAGCAAGGTACTGCGTAGCGATTCTTGCAACATCAGCCTTAGACATCGTCGGGTTCTGAGCCTGAATCTGTTGAACCACGGCGTTCACTTGTTCAGCCATAGTGTTTCTACGGCCATTACCAGGTTTGACACCAAGAGTAGCACCTGATGAGGAAGTTCTCACGCCATTCTGACCCTGAACAACCGATGAAGGATTTGATGAACCCTGGTTTCCTTGGACAGGATTACTGTTGGATCTCATTTGAGCAGCGGCAAGTTGTGCAGGTACACTATTTGGAGAAGGTGATGCCTGTGCAGAAACTGCCTGTTGTTGTGCTGCTTTTCTTTGTCTCATGGCCATAATCTGTTTCAACTGTTCTTGGGTGTATGGTGTGCCATTTGGAGCCCTCAACTGTGGAATGGTGCCTTGCGGAACAGCACCATTAACCTTAGGGATGGCATTAGGAGCCGCAACCGAGTTGGAACGTTTGGATGTGTCCAACTTCGGGGCTCCTGGAGCTGGCGTTGGTTGAGCACCAGTTCGAGACACTGGCGTACCAGCACCAGACGCACCCACAGAACCACGAGCAGCAGAAGCCGCAGCGGACGCAACATTAGCAGGCAGCCTACCCCCAGCCTTGTTGGCAGCATTAAGAAGGTACTGCTCTTGAATGGCTTTGTCTCTCTCAAACTTTAACTTTGACAAATCTGCTGGTGTTGGAGCATTCACCTTCTTCTCATCAGAGTGCTTTCTCTGTAGATTTGGATTTGGTCTGGTGATGCTCTCCCTCTTTCTCATACTCTTCCTCACAGCTTCAAACATGGAGGCCCAACGTAAGCGTTTATGGCCACGCTGGATGGAGTCTGGACCAACACCCAATGGAGAAATACGTCTCTTTGTGGTAGCCTGTATGTGATGGGCGTGCTCCAGCCACTTCATTGCACTCATGTAGTTCTGGCCTCTCATGTCTTGTATTTGGAAACTGTCATTAAGTTGAATATATCTCTCAAAGCACTGCCATGGGGTTCTTCTCTCAATGTTGGATTGGTAGCTTCTAGTCGGTCTCTTGGACAAATGAGCAGAGACAGCACCCCAGTTGAAAGAAAACTGATTCACATACTCAATCAGATCTTGATCATCCTCTGGTAGCCAAATAGTTGGAGTTCTCAAGTTCAGGTACTTCAGACTTGGAGGCGGAGGTGGTTTGATAGCTGAAGTGATTCTGCGTTGAGAAGAGAAGCCAAACAATCCCTTCTGATGGGCTGGTATAATTTGTTCATCATTCTCATTCTGCTTCATATATATGTTGTACCAAGTGTCGTCGATATCATCACTCATCAATGATTTGGACACTGGAATTAGTGGAGCAGTGGTATACTGATCATCAAAGTATTGAAAGCTAGAAAATGATGGCATTGTATCCAATAGCGTCTTGTCCCTTTGGTTAATTTCATTGGTGTCGATGAACAATTTGAATGGCGACTTGCTCTCTTCCTTATGCCTTTTATACTCTCCATATGATACATCTGGCAAAGATGGAGGTGTGAACTCAGTTGACGGGTCTGGTCTTTCCAAAAGCTTACCGATATCAATTGTGTGTGGTTCATCCTCCTGGTTTGAAGAACTAGTTGTGGCGTTTCCATTATTGAGTTCGTTCCCTGCGGCAGATGTAGCTTCAACAGATGTATCAGGCATTTCTAGGAACTTAATTGGTCTTGTCTTGACACAACACACCTTACCATAGGTCCAGTAGTCCTTGATAGATTCTGCAATGTATGCACATGTGGCCATCTTCAGCTTTCTCTCCTCCCTAAAATCAATAGCCATCCAATTCATTTCTGACAATAAGTTATCCCAGTGAGTCTTCTGAGTTGATCTATAAGGATCCACAAATCGTGATGGTTGCTTCAAACTCCACTTGCACTGTCTCTTCAACTCTTCAATTCTGTTATGAACAACGTTGATCTTTCCTTCTGTAAGTGCAGTTTCGTACATCGTAGAAGTGACAACCTTATGTGTGGATGGCATTAGTTTCACAAGAGGCAAAGTCTGTGCTAGGTAGTGCAACTCGGCCAATGGAGTAACCTCCGCAACTTTTGGAGGGAGCCTGTTTTTAAGAATAAGCACCAAGGTCTCCATAGCGTCTTTGTTCTCAGGATCAAACATCTGGATTCTGTCTTCTGGATTCTTCACCTTGATTTTCTTCTTGTACGGTTCCAAGGGTATGTGCTGAGTTGTGGCAGGTAAGGGAGAGTGTGATTTCAAAGTAGTTTGTGATGGTGGCAGGGATTGTACTTTCGACGTGGTATTAGATGTTGTTAAAGTTCCAGAAGTTGACGGTTGGGATTGTACTTCAACGAACGGTGTTTCCTTGGGTTGCAATAATGCACCATCATTTTTTTGAGAAGGAGGAGGAGGTTGTTGTACAGATATCGTAGGCATTTGTGGAGGAGGTTTAGTGTGTACTTGTGATGATGTTGTCTGAGGCTGTGGATATTTCTGTGATGTCGGAGCAGAAGATGAGGTGCGTTGTTGTTCTGAGTGCTCGGGGACTGGTGGTGCGTATAGTATAGGTTGTGGCGTCTCATTAGCAACACGTGATAAAGAAGATGACGGTGTCTGGGTAACAGCTTGTGGAGACTGCGGTTTTTGTTGTTGTTGTTGTTGTTGTTGTTGTTGTGTTTGTTGCAATATCGTTTCATCAGCAAAGTCGAATTCAAGCGCTGGTAACGTTGAAGGATCAAAAGTTTGTCCTCGCTGGATGTCGTTCTTCTCCAAAAAAGAGAGTAAAGAGTCCTTTACGTTTTTCAAGGCAGCTTCATCTGTAGTTGTCCTTATCTTGGAGAGTGTAGAGACTGTGTAGAGTTCAGCTAGTTTCCTTTTACGGCTCTTCACGAGCTCCTCTGCCTCACCACGGCGCTTCTCAATCGCCTCGAGCCGGACCCTGTCAATATTTGCAGCCATTTGATTCCCGTCTCTACCCTTTAACAATGAGATGAGTTCCCTTACACCGATGTGCGTGTGGGGTGTTTTCTTTGATTTGTTTTGTTGTTACTGACGTAGTAGCAGCTCTCAATTAGGGTTAGGAGCACACTTCCGAGGCACTGATGGAGAAAAGAAGATGAAAACACCTAGCGGTGTTGGCTTATTAATAAATGATTAAAATAGAGCGCACGCACAACAAAGCAAACAGAAGAAAAAGATGATGTCTGCCCTTTAAAAGTTCTCTGTTGGCTGTTTGTTTTTGTTTATTTGTTTGTTTGTG
Source organism: Petasospora petersonii (assembly GCA_030574135.1). NCBI lineage: Eukaryota > Fungi > Ascomycota > Saccharomycetes > Phaffomycetales > Wickerhamomycetaceae > Petasospora > Petasospora petersonii. The sequence continues at coordinate 118,178 of JAJMEM010000024.1, forward strand.
TTTTATTTGATGTAAACCGCCCTCTTCACCGCGCTGGTTGGTCTTTTTTGACTATTTTTTTTTAATAATCGTCGACGGAATATCGCGGAATTCATCCCGCGAAAGAAGATGTCATCATCGTCATCATCAAACAAAGGGAAAAGCCGCTGATCATCGTCATATGGTTCGACACTACTGGTTTTCAGATCAATGTGACGGGCTTTTTCTAAAAGTCCTTAAAGTATCTTTTGATATCAAACTTAAAGCTACGATAAGAAAAAATGGGACTATCAGAGTTAGAGGAGCAATGCTTCTCTGTTCTCAATGACGAGACATACAATGAGGAAGACCGTGTTGATATGGTAGAGGAGCTTGTGAGGCAGAGGTATCCTAACTCCTCATCAAAACACCGTCAGAAGATTGCCATGGACATTATGTGGAAGCACCAGGATCCTACTAAGAAGCCAACTGCACGCATTGTGAAAGTACGAGACGTCGAGACCAAGATTGACATTCCAGACTTGGAACGCCGACTTGAATTGGAGAGACAGTTTTTGGAGCTCGATGCGCTAAACCAGGCCAATAGATCCCGGACGACATCCAGCACCACACATCAGCAAGAATACGAGGACCTTCTTGATAAAACCAACGAGCTTCAACATGAGCTGTACGGCGACAATGAGAGACCAACTTCCAACAACATGGGATCACCCATCGAATATATCAGTCAATTCTTTGGAGAATCGGTGACAAGGGTGAGAATTGAGCAGGCTCTGAAAGCTTCCGGATACAGTGTTCTCGATGCTGTACAGCTTCTAATCTCCCAGTTAAAGAAGGAACAAGATATACCTTCTCTGGCAGAATCGCGGAAGGAGGGCGGACCATCCCGGACAGCATATGCCTCCTATGCACCAAAGATTGACCAAACTTACAACAGTGATCCTTTTTTCTACTCGGGAAAGAAGAACAAGACTATTTGCTCATTTCTTGTTAAGCATGGCCGTTGCCTACGTTCAGATTGTCAATTCAGCCACGATATCGAGCAAAGGGTGTGTTCCTTTTGGATGAAAGGTCATTGCGCTGCTGGTGATTATTGTGCATTCAAGCATAGCTTAGATGATTTGGAAAGTCTACAGAATAACAGCGAATACACTCAACAACCCAAGGACCAAGATACCGAACTGCTTACAGAGGATCAATTCCCACCGTTGCCATCTCCTAGTTCTACTACCACAGTCAATACCAAGAAGAAGAAATTCTTCAATGCTGCTTCTGCATCGTCTTTTACACCTTCATTCACCGTTAATTCTGATGCACAGATACAGGTCCCACTACGCTCGAGTGCCATCACAATTGTGAGACCATTGCGCAAGCCAAAAGTCGTACCGTGGGAAGCTGTGGATGAAAATGAAGCACTCAGGTCCTATGTGACACATCGTAACAATGCTTCTAAACTCGAGAATCAGGGAAGGAAGTTTGCTCAAATCACTGCTGAATCATGGAGAAACAACGATGGAGCCAAGTCTAAGCGGATGAGCGAGAAATCTAAGAAATTCCAAGAGAAATGCTTTAATGAGCTGAAGTTAGCGGATGATGAGCTCTACAATTATTCGGAACAAGTTGGTGATGAAGTATGGTTTGAATTCCACGGGCTGGAGTACAACGAGGCCATTGAACAGTTGGACTCTTCATTGAAGGACGTCAAGGAAAAGAGTCAAAAGGAGAATAAGGTGGTCTTCATTGTTGTGCCTTCAATTAGCTTTGACCACAGTCTTTACAAGAAAACCACCAAACCAATCACATTGTGGCTCGACCACGAAGGTTACAGATGGCAGTTACACAGCTGCGGTAATGGTCCATATGGTTCTATCATCGCCATTGATCCATGGTCTAGGTAAGAAAAGAAAAAACAGTAAACATTAATGTGCATGTAGTATCAAATATCAGAGCATGGAGTTGACAGCATCTTCTAACTCGGCGATGGACTTGACCAAATCATCATGTCCAATGAGGATGAATGTCTGAATTAAGCCATTCTTTGGCTCTAGCTGTGTGTAGTGTGTAGCGTGAGCCTCAAAGAACTGATCCTCGTGGTGGTAGAAATCAACTTCGACAGTCTTAACACGTTTGTTGGAGTTCGTCTCGCTCTCTTCATTAACCTCATACTTTCTGGATGGGATCAAGTAAAAGTCGTAGTGTTCGCCCTCTGCTTTCTCAACCTCCTCCAGCACAATCTTGTACATGGCGGGCACCACCTGGATCGGCATGTTGATGAGTCTCTCTGAGATGAGCAGAGCGGCACGCTTATGTGAGACCTTGTTGAGAGCTGTTGAAAGGTCGACATCGGCCTTGTGGATGAATTTGAGGTAGTCGGAAGACTTGGCCTCCCTCATGGAGATTGGGGCAAGGAAAGCGTATGGGTCCGACTCCTTTCCATCTGTCTTAATCGTTGTTGTTGGGGCAGCAAGAATGAGGTCTGCAAGTTCAGAGAGGTTTAGCTTCTTGGACTCCTCCCCAATCAGCTGTCTCACCAGGTTTTTGACGGCGTGAAAGTCGACGTTGGTGTCCACATCAAAGAAGTCAAAGTCAATGTTGATTATCTCCTCGTCTTCATTGTCCTGGTCTTCCACCTCGTTCTCAGAATCTGTGGAGGAAATGTCAATATCGGATTCGTCTTCTTCCTGTCTTCTCTTTGCCATCTTTTAAGTTTTAGTATATAAGTTCTTTGTGTGATGGATATGGATACTAATCAATGTCCTTTCCTCATCGCAGTGGCTTAAATTTATTCCTTTTCTTTTTGAAGAAAAAAGACTTTGCGCGATGGTATTCCAGTCTCATGCAAAACACACACACTCACTCACACAGAGAACTTCAACAAAGAGAAGATTTCACATAGTGGAAGCTGCAAAAAATGCCGCTGGTTTCAGGATATTCATCAGAAGAAGATGATGAGGAAGTGATGAAAACCACATCAAAGACGTCTTCAAAACTGGTGGCAGCACCGGAAGTAACACCCATTGGGTCACTCGCAAACCGCATAGAAGAAGACCCACAGGAAGCAGTTGTACAACGGGTCGGCAATGCTGGATATACTGTCAAAGAAGTGATGGATGTTAACACTTTTGAGACACAGAGGAAGACGTTTGAGCAATTGGGATATGCTCGCAGTATCCACAATGATGGGTCGTTTGTTGGAGACCAGCAGAGTGTTCTGAGGCACAACAAGAGAGATATCACAGACGTGAAACACACAAAGAAGGACTCGAAGATGATGAAAAAAAGACGTATGCAGAAAGGAGACTCTTCAAAACTGGATGGTGATGGGGCATACCAAGGCCCGTGGGCCAAGTACAAATCGTCGAGTGATGGAGAGGAGGTTGAAGATGAAGTTGAAGTTGACGAAACGAGTGAAGAGGAACAAGAACAAAGAGAGATTTCTGGAGAACAAGAAGAAGAACAAGAGTCATCAGAGTTCTTTGGTGATTCTGAGCGCGATTATCAAGGTAGAACATACATGCATCCTCCAATGGACGTTGGTATAAACTTATCAGGCGACCAGGGCCCAGAGGAGTGTTTTGTGCCCAAGAAGCAGATCCACAAGTGGAAGGGCCACCATCGTGGAACAACAAAAGTCGAGCTGTTCCCAAAGGCGAACCATCTGTTGCTCTCGTGTGGTAATGACTCCAAGATCTTTTTGTGGAACGTATATCATAAGAGGGAACTTCTCAGAGGCTTCTACGGTCATACAAAACCAGTTAGAGATATTTGCTTTAACAGTGATGGCACGAGGTTTTTGAGTTGCAGTTATGACAGGACCATCAAGCTGTGGGATACTGAAACTGGAGAGTGTTTGGCCCGGTTCAAGTGTTCTTCTGTGCCGAATGTTATCAAATTCAATGCGTGGAACGATAACGAATTCCTGGTAGGATTGGGTCACAAAATCGATCACTACGATATTGTCAAACAGACTGTCATTCAGACTTATGACCACCATTTGGGTGCTATCAACAGCATCACTATGCTCACTGTTGGGGATGATACCCGCAGATTTGTCACAACCTCCGAAGACAAAACTGCCAGAGTTTGGGATCTACAAGTGAACATCCCCGTAAAGCTCATCTCAGATCCTACTTTACACTCAATGCCTGTGGTTAAAGTCCATCCTGGTCATAAGTACTTTGCGGCACAGTCTATGGACAACACTGTGATGGTCTTTGGTGCCACAGGTAGATACAAGACCAACAAGAAAAAACTGTTCGAAGGGCACAACTGTGCTGGATTCGGCGTTGGAATCGATTTCTCACCAGATGGAAAGATCATTGTTAGTGGTGACTCGAGTGGATACGCCTTCTTCTGGGATTGGAAAACTGGGAGACTCGTAACAAAGATTAAAGTGGATCAGCAGGCAATAACGCAGGTGTGCTGGAACTCTAAAGAGGTGAGTAAAGTGGTCCTGACAGGTATCAATGGTGCAATTTACTACTACGGTTGAAAATGAATGTATGAGCTCGGTCTTAAATGTGTAATATTTTAAACAGTGATAACTCAATAGCAGTACAAGTCAACGTACTCGTCGATATCCATCTCATCCAGCTCAGGTGATAAAGAGGCCTTGAGAATGGCATCAACCTTGGACTTGTCGTCAAAGTGTTCAGAAACATGTCTCTCGAATTTTTCAAGCAGAACAGGCTTTCCTTCCTCTCTTCTCTTTCTGTGTCCAATTGGGTACTCAACCACAACTTCATCGAGAATGGTGCCATCGTTCAACTCAATCTGCAAAGCATTACCAATGTATCTCTTGTCAGGAGCATGGTAATCAACGGTGAACTGCTGGTCTTCAACACAGTACATCTTGTCTCTCAAGGCATCAATATCTGGGTCGGAGGCAATGGCGTCACTATAATCATCAGCAGTCAAACGGCCATGAATCAGCGGAATGGCAACCATATACTGGATACAGTGGTCTCTGTCAGCATAGTTGTACAATGGTCCCTTCTTATCAATGATTCTCATAGCAGCTTCCTGGGTTCTAATTCTAACAGACTTGATGTCCTTGTAGGTCTTTCCCAAGTCGGCCAACTTCTTATTGCTGGTCATTGCTGCCTCAACAGCGGTCTGGGCATGAAACTCAGCTGGGAAGGAGATCTTAAACAGGACATTCTCCATAACATAGGAGCCATAAGGTCTCTGGAACTTGAACTCGTTTCCCTTGAACAAAACGTCATAGAATCCCCAAGTCTTTGCAGTGAGAACAGATGGCATTCCACCTTCGCCGTTCTTAACGTGGTAGGCCAAGTTGACGGCTCTCGAAACGGCATCACCGGCTGCCCAGGACTTTCTGGACATGGTGTTTGGAGCGTGTCTATAAGTTCTCATGGACTGACCATCAACAAATGCATGGGAGAGGGCATCAATGGTTTGCTCTTCTGAGAGACCAAGCATCTTAGCCACAACAGCAGTTGTGGCAACTTTAACAAGGAGAACGTGGTCCAGGCCAACCTTGTTGAAAGAGTTCTCCAAAGCCAAACAACCCTGGATCTCGTGAGCCTTAATCATGGCCTCCAGAACGTCTCTGACTCTGAACACTTTTCCATCAGGTGAGCTAGCTTTAGCAGCTCTAGTCAAGTAATCAGCAACAGCCAAAATACCACCAAGGTTGTCTGAAGGATGACCCCATTCAGCAGCGAGCCAGCAGTCGTTGTAGTCCAACCATCTGATGATGGTACCAATGGACCAAGCACCACGGACTGGGTCGACTTGGTGAGAAGTTCCAATGACACGTGTTCCATTAGGAACAACAGTGCCTGGCACAACCGGTCCGATAAGCTTCTTTGGCTGGTCGTATTTCAAGGCAGCAAGACCACACCCGAGTGTATCCAAGAGACATAGTCTTGCGGTGTCGAATGCCAAGTTGGAATCAACCTTGTACGAGTGGACGTACGACGCAATGTCCTTGAGAACTTTGTCCGGTTCTGGACGAGTGTTCTCGGTGATGATAGCTGACATTCTTTTGGAAGAGCTGCAAAATCCTCTTCTTAACATAATTTTTTAGGAGTTATAAGGGATTGGGTTGGTGAAGAAGAAGGAGAAAGCCCGCAAATACATGCTTGAAAAAGAAAGAGAGTTACAGGTGGTTTATTTAAATACGGTTTCTTCCAATTTTATCTCATCTAAACAATGGACCCCCTTTTCCGACTCTCGGAGCCTGAAGCCTGAAGCCTGACCTCTTTTCCAACATGCGATAAACTAAAATCAGTTCTGGTATTTACCGCAAAAAAAGAGGCCACGCATTTTGGACCTGGGCAAATGTGGGGTTTTCTTTTTTTTGGCAGGGCCCTAACAAACAAAGCCCGAGTCTGTCCGATCTTAAGGAGGAATGGAATTTATGAAAAGGTCTTACAATCTGCGTTGTTGAAAGGAGGAACTAATTAGAGTAGGTAGTATAATAATAGATACTGTGTTTATGTATTTGTATAATTTGAGCTAATAGAATATGTATAAATGGTTTCAAAGAGGATATCAAACAAATGATCAATATCATGCTTTACTATCAGCGAGCATCTCCAACGTGACACTCTTTGGACGCTCAATTGGTAAACCGTAGATACGGTCCCAGACCAGCTGGGCCAGTGGTCCGAGGGCTCTAGAGCCACCAAATATGACCGTGATAAAGAGAAGCTCCTTGAGTCCGTAGTGCAGGAAGAGCACACCCGAGGAAGAGTCAACGTTAGGGTAAGGGTTCTTGGTCTTGCCATGCTCAGTCAACACTCCCGGTGCAATCTGACTGAGGTTCTTCACTAGCTGGAAGTTGTCATCACCAGCAAACTCATCTGGTCTCTTATTGCCAAATTCTATCATGGCTTTGAAACGAGGGTCTGGCTTTCTCAAAACACCGTGACCGTATCCTGGAATGACCCTCTTTGAGTTCAACAGGCTCCACAAGTGGGACTCAATCTTGGACTTGTCATTGATATCCCCACCAATGGCGCTCTTCATTTCCAAGATAAATCTGACCACTTCTTGTGCAGCTAAGCCATGCAGTGGTCCAGCGAGACCTTGGACACCGGCACTGTAACTGAGATAAGGGTCACTCAGCGCAGAGCCAACAAGGTGTGTTGAGTGTGCGCTGACGTTTCCACCTTCATGGTCGCCGTGGAGTGCACAGTAGAGTCTAATTAGGTTGACGAAATCAGCAGACTGATTTTCGGTGAGGCCGTTCACGTTCTTCGAAGCAGAGGTGAACCCCATTAAACTGGCCATATTGTAACTCCAGTCCCTGGTGTAGTCAATCTCACCCAACTGCTCGCCATTATGGTAAGTATTAGCGTAGATACGTCCAATGATCGTAGGCAACTTGGAAATGAGGGCAAGTGAGTCGTCTAGCACGTATTCCCAGTACTCCGTCTTGGGGATTCCCTTAGCATACGCCTTGGCAAACTTAGAGTCGTGATTAAGCTCTGCAATGGCAATTGCGAGCTGGGTCATTGGGTGAAGTGTCTTGGAAGGTAGTGCATCCAGCACCTTGACGAGGTGGTCTGGAAGCTGCGACTGGGCCACGAGTTCGGAGCTGAAAGTGTCAATCTGCTCCTGTGTAGGCTTTTTGCCAGTGAGCAAAAGCCAGAACATCGACTCCGGTAGAAACTCGGCCTTATCATCACCCACCTCGTTGTGCTGTTTAGGCAAGAAGCTCTGGCACTCCTCGATGGTGTGGCCGTGGAAGGTGACTCCCTTCTCAGGGTCAACAGCAGAGGCCTCCCACAGAAGTGCTGGGTATCCACGCATTCCACCAATGGTTCCTGCAACGGAGACATCTCCAATCTTGTTTGAGGCCATGTTCTTCTTCACCTGCTGGAAAAGCTCGAGTCTCTCTGGAATGACACTCTTGAGTGTTGTTCTGATATCTGGCTGTGTAGCGAAACGACGCACAGCTTGAGGAAACGCTTGTCTGAGCATCATTTCTGTATAATAAATATGAATATGATATGAAGGATATGTGTCAATGGCTACACTAAATCTACGTACTTTGTGCGTGTGAGAAAGAGTAGGAACATTCCTCCTATTTATAATTTAAGGGGAGAGTTGGTGTTTTGTTTTGCGTGTGACCTCGGGTGTCCCCACTTTGTACTTTCAAGTAACTTCCCTTTCTTTGTCATCTCTCTCTCTCTCCTTCTTTCCCCTTTTGCCCATTGTTCTCTTTGTCGCTCCCCCCCCCCCCACTCCCCCTCAAATTCACATTTCTTTTTTCACCCCCCTCTTATCAAAAATGTTAAGTGCTAAATGCCTTTCTTCTCCCCTTAAACCCGACTTCGGGCCCCCCATCAAATTGCAGGATATTTATTATTCATCATGCCAATGTTCTCTTTCTCTTTTATCTTACGATAATCAGTCATGAGAGAGAGACATCCCCTTTCCTTTCCCTTCTCTTCCCACCATCTGCGTACGTAATCATATGAAGGAAAGATAAACAATTTCCAAAAACGGTATCGTGTTCAAATCTAAATACATTTCTTATTCTCTTTTTCTACATTTTAATAATTTTCTAGGAGTTTTGTTCATGAGATGACCATCTATGAATGCCTGTTGAGGGACAAAAAAAGTTCAAACAAAAATAAAGAGAGAGAGACAATAAAAGGCTCTAGATCTCTCTTTATATATATACCATCATTAAAGCTGTGAGATGAAAAAATAAGAAAGCAGTGACACATGGGGAAATAACAACAGCAAGAAAGAAAGAAAGGAAAGGAAAGTTAAAAAGAGGAAAAAAAATGTTGGTGCACCAACGAGTTGAGCGTTCCGTGCGGGTCATTAGCATCATTACAGATTGGAGTGTAGAATTCTGTATTTTATGTCGTTTGTTAATTGTTTTTTGGCTTTTGCTTTTGAAGTCAGCTTTTTTAAAACTTCAATGGCTTTGGCTGCTCCCATGGGTTGGACTGGTCGGTGAAGTGACCGTAAGAAGCAGTCTTGAAGTAGATTGGTCTAGCCAAGTCCAACTCCTTGACAACGACACCTGGTCTCAAGTCAAAGTTCTTGCGGATAATGGCAACCAACTCGTCAGAGGAGTACTTGGAAGTTCCATAGGTCTCAACGAAAATGGACAATGGCTCAGCAACACCAATGGCATAGGACAACTGGACCAACGCTCTCTTGGCCAACTTAGCGTGCACAAGAGACTTGGCAATCCATCTAGCAGCATAGGCAGCAGATCTGTCAACCTTGGAGAAATCCTTACCAGAGAAGGCACCACCACCATGAGCACCCCAGCCACCATATGTGTCAACAATGATCTTTCTACCAGTCAAACCGGCATCACCCTGAGGACCACCAATCACAAATCTACCAGATGGCTGAATGTGGTAAATGGTCTTGTCATCCAACAACTCGGCTGGAATCACCTTCTTGATGATGTGCTCCAAGATCTCAGATCTCAAGTCCTCGGTGGTGATGGAATCAGCGTGCTGGGTGGAGATGACAACAGTGTCAACTCTCAATGGAATAACAGAACCGTCAACGTTCTTGTACTCAACAGTAACCTGAGTCTTTGTGTCCGGTCTCAACCATGGGAGAGCACCAGATCTTCTGGCATCAGCCAGGGCCTTGTTAAGCTTGTGGGCCAACAAAATGGTCAATGGCAACTTCTCGTCAGTCTCATCAGTGGCATAGCCAAACATGATACCCTGGTCACCGGCACCAAGCTCCTCAATTGCCTTCTCGTAGTGCAAACCCTGGGCAATATCTGGAGACTGCTGCTCAATGGCAACCAAAACATTACAGGTCTTGTAGTCAAAGCCCTTTTCAGAGTCATCGTATCCAATGTGCTTGATGGTGTCTCTAATAATCTTCTGGTAATCCAACTGAGCCTTGGTGGTGATCTCACCAAAGACCATGATCATACCGGTCTTAGCAGCAGTCTCACAGGCAACCTTGGACAATGGGTCAACAGCCAAACAAGCGTCAAGAATGGCATCGGAGACCTGGTCACAGATCTTATCCGGGTGACCTTCACCGACAGACTCGGAAGTGAAAAGGAAAGTCTCAGCTGGTGCAGACATTGTTTAATCTGGAAAAAAAGAGATGCAAGGGGTGGAAATGTTCTTCTGAAGGCAAAAGGAAGATTGCAAAACGTGTAGAGAAATAGAGAGAGGATTTTTCTCCTTTATAAACGACGGCGAGGGAAAAAAAAATCTCGTCGTTAAGTGGCCCTTACCGAGATATGAATCACGTGCATACACGCAAATTTTTCGCATGTGAAAACGGCATCAAAAAAAATGGCATGTGCTTTGAACAAAGTTGAAAATATTCTTACTATCGCGGATAAAAAGGGGTCAAAATGGCGCCACACACCCAAACACCAGGAATACTCTTTACATACTCTTCCTACCCCCTTGATCTAGACGTAAACCACATGTTCTTATAGTACAATCCATTAGAATTAAGATCCTCTATCTCTATATATGGGAAAGAAGAAATACATATAAAAAAAACATAAAAGAAAAACACTCAAAACATTACTCTAGGCAAGCCACCAATTAATTTTCATAGAGTAGGCTTTGGTTGTACTTTAGTGAGGTGTTCATCGTCAAACTCCGTAAAATCAACATTAGCATCTTCAACCAGATCTCTGAACCTAGTCAAAGCCAAATTCTCCAAAGCAATAGAGTCTTGATAAACCATTGATCCCTCTTCGTTGTAAATTCTGGCATTGGCAAACATAAGATGGATATCTTCAATGAACTCACGAACACTGTGATAAATGTTCGAGTGGATCCTCTTCTTTATGACATCAAAGGCAATTGGATATTTGATCAACACATAGTAATCTGGATAGAACTTCTTGGCTGGCTTGACCATGAAAATGTCACTCAGACGACGACCATCTTCGTTGACATAATCAATCAACTCTTCACAGATGTTCTCACATTGCAAATTCAGCGTATCACGTTGATCAGGATTCAATGATTCCGCCCTTGGTAGACGAGATGACGGAGTCTGAGCACGACTACTACCAGGTTTACGACCCCTCGGAGCTGATGGCTTCTTAGCACGGGGACGACCAATAGACGTTGCAGCCGGTGTGGAAGCCGCAGAGTTGATGCGATCATGGGCAGGAGGGGCACCTCTTCTCTTTCTACCAGGGAGCGTGTCCTCTTCGTCGTCTTCATCATCATACGCCTGTTTCTTTCTTGATCTCTTCTTCCTTGGCTTTGGTGCCTCTTCAAGATCCTCGTCGTTACCAGAGTTTTCATAACCGTCAATCTCTCTGAGCCATTGCTCTTCACTGATGTTTTCATCATAAACCATGGCCTTACGTTCTCTGGCACCCCGACCTAATTCAGTAGTAACCTGTTGACTAGCAAGATAGACACTAGGATCAGTTGCATACACCGGTGGAAGTTCTCCTTCAGTGAGCAAACGACCATTGAGCTTCTTTGCCCTGAGTTCCTCATCCATCTCCTTGAAGACTTCAAACTCCTTCTCATTTCTGGACAAGATCTCATTCAATTCATCGTCATCCAATTCATCATTATCATCAGCCTTCTTATTCTCCTCTGCCTCTAATAGTGCTCTCAATAGAGCTTCTTGTTCCTCAGCAGTAGATTTGTTATCAAACTTACCAGCTTGAATCACCTTGCCGTCGATATCCAACTTTTGATGAGCACGCTCCAAAATAACTTCCTCCACAGAATCCTGGGTAATCAATCTCAAAATTCGGACCTCGTTCTTTTGACCAATTCTGTGGGCTCTATCCTGAGCTTGTAAATCCTGATGTGGATTCCAATCGGTATCAAAGATGATGACAGTGTCGGCTGACTGCAAGTTCAAACCTAAACCACCAGCTCTAGTAGACAACAAGAAAGCAAAATACTCAGAGTTTGGAGCATTAAACTGTCGTAATAACTCGGTACGATCATCTGGCTTGGTAGACCCATCAAGTCTCATATACTTCAAATCCATAAACCGCAAAAAGTCCTCCATAATATCCATGATCTGAGTCATTTGGAAGAAAATCAAGACTCGATGACCAGTGGCTTTGAACTTGGGTAAAACTCTTTGCAGTAATTCGAACTTACCCGCAACTCTCCAGATGTTGTTATTGGTCTCATGAGCAGGGTTCGCCATATCTTCAACATCCTCAAAAACAAATGGATGATTGCAAATCTTTCTTAACTGCATCACAGGATTATTGAGGCCCTTGAGTGGAATGTAGTTCTGGCCTGACTCATCAGCAACAAATATTTGGTGGTACTTCAGCATCTGCTGATACAAGGCTCTCTGTAAGGCACTCATCTTACACTTGATCACTTTCTCAACCTTATCTGGTAAGTCTTTCTCAACATCCTTCTTCAAACGACGCAACAAGAACGGTCTCAAGACCTTATGCAATCTCCTGATAACCAAAAGTGTCTCTTCTTCAGAGAGCTCAATCTTATCCTGTCCACCAGTGTTGGCAAACGGAGTGTTAAACCATTCATCGAACGATTTCACAGAGTTAAAGATCTTAGGAAGGACAAAGTTTAACAATGCCCATAATTCTGGTAAATTGTTCTGGAGTGGTGTACCCGTCAAAATCAAACGGTAATCTGTGTGATAGTACGTGGTCAACGTGAATGACAGTTTCGAGTTGGAGTTCTTCATTCTGTGACCTTCGTCAATTATCATATGAGCCCAATTAATCTTAGATAGCAGTGGACGGTCCTTGATAACGTATTCGAATGTAGTCAGCAATACCTGAAATTTACCAGTACGAATGTCTTGTTGCATGAGCTTTCGGGCTATTGGGTTACCTTTGTATGTGATCTTCTTAACGGATGGGGCCCACTTGTCAAACTCCAAATTCCAGTTAGTCAAAGTAGACAAAGGAACAATAACAAGGAAAGGGCCAGGAATCTTCTTGACCTCAATAAGGTATGTAATCAATGAAATACTCTGAATCGTTTTACCCAAACCCATCTCATCGGCCAAGATACCATTTAAGTGGTTATTATGCAGGGACACCATCCATTGTAAACCCTTCATCTGATACTCCTTCAACTCACCACCAACCAGAATACTTGGTTGAACTTTGACCTCCTCCTTAATCCTGTGTGCAACGGAGTAGTAGTCAATGTTCTCATTCTCATCAATGTTATCAAACTCATCAGGGACGTCTCTTCCAGTGGCCTTAGCCTGTTCATGCGTCTCCTTCTGTTGTTCCTTGACGGCCTGTGCCAAAGAGTCTAAGAATGTATTTGTCTGTTTTAGCAGGTGCGTGATTCTTGTATCCTTGGTCTGGTCCAACAACTTGATATATGCCTCCTCATCGTTAGCCTTCAAAGCTTGTAAACGTTGTTTGGCGTTTCTCTCGACTCTCTTCTGCTCTTCCTTTTCAATGGTTACGTGAGCTGCGGCAATCGATTTACCAAATTTGGCGATCTGTTCCTTCTTGTCCTTCCTCTTCTTGATAATTGAGCTCGAGTCTGAAGTGAGCTTCTCAATCTGGTCGTACCTCTTCCTGTGCTCAATTTTACGTCTTAGGTTCACCTGTTGTTTGTAGAGTTGTGTTGTGATAGAAGCGTCCATCAGGTTGATCTTGCGAATCTTGGCCAGGAAGTTAGGATGGGTGTTTGTCAACAGAGAGGTCTTGAAATAGTTAAAGCTGATGACATGTCCTCTCATGGCCTTCTGCAATGGTAACAACTTCAGTGCGTAGTAGTCAATCATGTCATCCAGCTTCTCACTGTCATTGTCATCAACATTCTCAAGGTTATAAGCTAAGTCTTGTAGCGTGGCATCAATCTCCAGCTGGATGGTAGACTCTCTGATCTCTGCAGCTCCAGGAAGATCAAGGCCTGGAGGGAACACGCCTGGAACGATTACTCTAGTTTTTGGATCACTGAGATATTCGTAAGGAATACCAGATTGTTGCGTGGGTTTCGTATAGCTTTGAACTTGTAGCATTGGATCATTTATCGGAACAATGGTTGAAATTTCTGGATGTTTCTTTTTGAGCTTCTCGATGGGCACTGGCCTCTCCAGTTCCGCATCCGGCGCCTTCACAGGCTGGGGTATTGTCGGCGTGATTGATGTACTTTTGTATGGCATTGGAGGTGTTGGAACCTGTGATTGTGTCTGTGATAAAGCAGGAGACCCACCATTTGTGGTTGGTGGGGAAGCATGAGATGTCATTTGAGGGGTGTTCATCATGTTCTGCCCACCTGGTGTTGGAATTGGAGGTTGATGTTGGGCCTGGAGATGTGTCTGTGATGGTTGTCTAGGAGTAGCACCCATTGGTGAGCTGCTCTTTTCCAAGTTGTTCTTCATGGAAGTCATCAGGATGTTGTTTACCTCATGTGGAATTGGCATGTTTTTCACGAGACACTTAAAAGCGGCTATCTGAGCCTTCAGAAGGATGGACTGGTAGGGTGCAAACAAACTCTGATTAATCTGACTTCTCTGGTTACCTTGCTGACCACCTATCTGCTGCTGTTGCTGGGCCATTGATGGAGTAGGCATCTGAGACTGTTGTGGAGTCAGAGCAGTAGCAGGTGATCCCCCCATTGTCTGGCCGATACCAATACCACTGATTCCCTGTTGTGATTGAATCTGCTGCAACGGGATCTGTGGTTGCTGCTGTGGTTGCTGTGTCATTATATAAGAGCCATTCTGATTTTGCATACGACTTTGCTGCTGCCTAGCCAACTCTTGCTGCTTCGAGAGGTGCTTGAGAACCTTGGACAGTTGAATGAATTCAACATTCTGCGGAGCATTTTCACCATACTGGCTTTTGAGCTGCTGCCAACGCTGTATGATGTATTAGTACTCTGTAAGCTCTTTGGTGCCAAAGAAAGATTGGCCGCATGCTGTCCATGAATAGCCGCTGGTGATGAAAGCTGAAGTCCTAGTTAATAGTCAATGGGGATATGTGTAGATTGTGTGAGCCATGAGCACAGTGGTGTTTGAGCAATGGTGTGTAGTGAATGTGCGTTCGAGTATTGGGAGTGCTCTGGTACTGTGGATTGGTTGTGTCAGACGAACGACTGGATATAAAGACTTGTGTTGAGTCATTAAAACTGATGGGATAAAAGGTAAACAACGCGTCTTCATCTTCGTTTGGGACGTGGCGCAATAAAACAGTCAGTTGGGTTTGGGCGGCAAGGGCATCCTTTCCTGCAGTAGGTGGTCTGGGGTGTGTACTCACATAGTAGAGCTTTTGAATCTCTTCCTTGGAGATGCTCCTGTTGATGTCCATGATCGGAGAAGTTGAATAGTCAGTAGGTTGCAGTCGCTGAGGGCTGTCAGCCTGTGGAGAGAAGCCCGTCAAAGGGTTGGCCGCTAATTTCATAATTTCTTGCCGGGGAGACACCGCGCCAACTCCCGAAATTGGCCATGCGGCGAACCCCCCGCTGGTTCGCGAATCTGGAGTTCCTATTTAAGTAACTCTAAATAATTCATTATCATTGTTTCTCGAGCTATGAGATGCTGTACGGAGGAAGCTCATCCGCTTGATCATTCACAAACCTCGTCTTCAAGCTATTAAACTTCTCTGCAAATAAAACAGCGCCCCCTGAGTTGAAAACCACACGAAGCTCCCACTGGTAAAGATAATTTAGACCTCCATCGGGATTTGTAATGCGGAAGAGCATTTTGTACTTGTTGCTTCCGAACCACGGCATGTCCAGCTTGTGTGAAAGGACATCTTTGTAAAGGAGAGAAAAGCTGTCGTGATCAGAATGCTGAGTTGATGTAGACAGAAGAACTACTCGGTGCGATGTTAAGTAGACAGTTCCGTGCAAGTATATGGTCTCCGCTTTCGGTTGGTTGACCGGTGTCAGCTCGATAGTGACCTGCTCTGGTTGTGCAAACTGAATAATCTCGTCAGGCAGGGGAACGAAAGGTTGCTGTTGATTGTCTTGTCTGATAACCCAGTCAAGTGACATTTCCGCTCTACGAAGTTTTTGTGTGCTTCGCTGTTTGATTTAATCCTACGTCTGGCGCAGTAAATAAACTGAAAGGGATATTGGGGGGATGTCTCTCTTTATATTTTCTGGTCTGGCTGCCGCGCCACCTGTGGAAGACGCCACGCCTTAAATTATCGAAATCAGTCACCACCAAACAAGTCTTCAAAGTCATCTTCGTCCATGCCAAGATCGTTGGCATCGTCATTCTGTGGCTCTGGATCTGGCTCCTCCATGTCTGCCATATCAACGTCTTCGTCTTCTCCATCTTCATCTTCTTCATCGTAGATATCTTGACCCATACTGGGAGCACTAGGGAAACTATGCTCTGCATCACCTGCCGTATCATCCTCCTGTCTCTTACTCTTTGACTTATCCTCGGATATCTTGAGCTGTCTCTTTTTATTCTCTAGCTCCTTCTCTAACTTGTTGATGCCACCAACTATTCTGTCCCGGAGAAGAGGGTTGCTGGTTTTCTCCAATCTGGCCTTGTTCTCTTTGATAGTAGTTTCCAATTCGCTGATTTCATCACGGAGCATGGCGTTGTGCTGCTCGTCTTCATCCACTTCCCTCTTACGGTGGACTCCATCCTCATTATCACTGTTATCGTCGTCGTCGTCATCATCATCATCATCGTCGTCGTCGTCCTCTTCCTCCACGCCCATGAGATCCTCACCTTCAAGAGCCTGCTCCAACTCCATCTCCAAATCATCAATACCATCATCGACTTGCTCCTCGCCCTCATTTGCAGCAATTTTTTCTTCGTCCTTAGACTCCTTCGCCATCTCCTCTTGCTCTTTGGCTCTAGAAGCCTGAGCATTGGCCATAGCAGTCTCTTCCTCGTCGATGAGCCTGGATTTGATCAATGGTTGTGTCGATGAATCGATAGAAGAAGCGGCCTCCTCGTTAATGACACTCATTGGATCAACGAGTTCATACGATGTCTGCATAGCCTCTTCATCCATTCTCAACAACTCATCAACACGAGCTTCAATTGACTCTATGCGTTCTCTGGTCAACTTGCGACGGTACTGACTCTTGGTGATGTTCCTCAGTGGCGGTGAGATACCACTGTGATACTCCTCTTCCTCGGGAGATATGTCATCAATTTCTGACTCATTCTGGACACGTTTAATCACCACAAGAATCTGACTGATATCGACTGTCTTAAACAAGTTCTTCTTATCCACTGTTTTATTTGCCTCGACGATGTTCGGTAGTCTCATCAACTTCCCAACGTACATCGAGTTATTTATGTGGATCCAACAACGACGTCTGTCCTTCCACTTCATAGTTATACCCTTCATATTTCCAGTCTCAACACAGTTACGAAGGTAATCCAGTTCAGCATCTGGCAGCATCCTTAGTATGACAGCTTGTTCAACAACAGGGTCATCTTCTATCTCAGAATCTTCGGAATCGTATCCCTCACCAGGTATACGTGGTACTTTTAGTTTAAACCTCGCAGTATTTTTCTTCAGAGGCGTTTGTATCTGTTTGGAAGATTTGGATGGCTTTGAGTTGAGTTTGATCTTGATAGGTTTATGTTCAGGAATACCAGGAGATGGTTGTGGACGCGGGACCAACCGCACTTTGACCTTGCTACCGGCTGACTCCTTGTCCTTATCCTTGTCATTATGTGAGGGATTCTTTATGACAATCTTCACCATTGTGTTAATGTAATTATGTGGATATGAGAAGAATCTGATGTATCTGAAATACTACTATTAACGAGTTTGCGTTGAAGTTTTGGTTCCCCCTTAACCTGCAGTTAACTTTTTGAACAGACATTAAGATCGGAATTTCGCGATCAAAAATTTTGTAGTCTGTGGGGCGGCACTTTTGGTGATGCCTTCATCTCTCTTTCTCTCTTTCTCGCTTGATCTGATTCAAAAAAAATAGGCTTATTCCCTTCATATATATTGTTGACTTAGACCAAGTGCCTAAAAATATGGTGGAAATTCCGCTACCGATCTTGCAGCTGCTAAGGAGAAAGACCACTACTTCCTTTCTTCAAAACCCCAGAATAGCTACTCAAATCACAGAGAAGCTTAACTATGATTACAAAGGCGAAGAGTTGAGCATCTTGGATGCCTACTCGGGCAATATGTTGTTCTCTGCTGCAATTCACAACTCCCTTCAACCAACACAGCAGCTTCTACTTGAATCAAGGCCGATGTTTGGAAAGCCCATCGAAGGCTATCTCAAGGGGCTCGATGAGGCATCGGAGACGAAGGGTCACACGATGAAGTATTTTAAGATGAACCCATACAATTGGCAGACGTACCTTGACTTATCTGATCCAGAGACTGGGATTATTCACCCGGGGTTCGAGACGAGAGATCACATCCATCCAAGACTTATGCTAACTGGATACGTCGCAGAGGAAAGTCTATTCATGCAATGGCTAGCTTGTATGGGTAACCAGAATTGGATTCAGAGATTTGGTAACGTGAGAATGCTTCTATGGGTCCCAGAAGCCACTGCTATCAAGGTTATGGCTGTTCCAGGATCCAATGCCAGAAACAAAAGTTCCCTGGTGAGAGAGACATTCTCAGACGCCCGTCTTCTCGCCACACCCAACACTGAAAAGTTCCAGAAGGATTTGTTTGATACAAGTACATTGGATAGCTCAAATACTCTGATCATTGATGAAAGAGACCTCACCAATACACCAATGTCTCTTCTAGAGATCAATCCAAAGGCACACGCTCTTGAGGATGTTTTCTCATGGGACTATGTGACTAAGAATATGCTCATTCTGCGAACAAAGACGGTGGCTGAAGCCATCAAGAACGTTGGTCCCGGTGCCGATGACTACTTCATTCCAAAACTGCCTAAATATCTTCTCAAGAAGAAGGTCAAGGAACTCGTTGCTGATGAGTTTGTTCAGATTACACAGCTCTTTGATCTGTGGCCATTCAAACCCGACATTGCCCTGGAGCTAGTGATGACTTCTGACTCCCCAATATGATTACTTAATACCCCTGACATAAACACACACTCACTTACTCACTCACTCCTACCTACATACCTACTATTTAGAGATACTGCATTGACCGTCATAAAGAGAAGAACTTGTACATATACTTGGGAATAGACTGCATTTTCTTTCTTTTTTTCTCTTTCTTTCTCCTTTAGTTAAAGATTCTGGTAGAAACGTATAAAGAGAGTTCTCCCTCCCCGGCTCGCGGATGACCCACGCAAAAGGCAAATCCAAGGATCGCCGCGGCCGGCCTTGCAATTTGCTACACACAACATCATACACTACACTCTTTAACACACCAGGAAGTACGTTAACGTCCTATTAAAACCAAGGGACGATTGTAATGACTCTACACTTTATTGTGGATGTCTCTGCCATTGCCAAAGGCTTGGGGAACATCCGCAAATGGCTCGAGTCTGGGCCCTCAGACGTGGTGCTCTGGATCCCTTCCTACACTCTTCACGAACTAGATTTCATGAAGAAAGGCCATGACATGACCGCCGTCAACGCACGTGAGGGAATCAAGCTCATCGATAAGACCTACAGTAGCTTGGATCCGTCTATCTCAAGCAAAGTGATCATTGAAACCCCTGAGGAAGCTGGCCCAAAGTGGAAGGATTGCATCCGCTATAAGGTTAGAGCACCACGTATTGGTGACTTCCCAAACCTCCATAAATCCACCGCCAATGTCCTTCCCGTAACGATGTCAGAATCCGAAGCAGTGGCTCACTTGAGTGAACAGCAGAACCTTGCGCTGCCCAGCGTCTCTGACGATATGGAGAGGGCCGAGATGCCAGGGCGATACCGCCACCTTTTGAGACCACTGATCAAGAAGTGCCACATTGATCCTGAAGATTGGTTGTTTGTCACTGAAGACCACAGTACACGCGTTTGGTGTGAAAGTTTCAGAATCAAGTGTATCAACGTCTCCGATGCTGATACACTCTTGCTCAATGCCTCGTTGGCCAAAGATAATGACAATACATCGTCGTCGGATTCACCTTCGATGGAGTCAGGCTTTCAAAATTTGTCCCTGTCTCAGGAAGGTACCCAACCAGATTTGCAGAAAACCAAGAAAAGCAAAAGATCCAAAAAGAAGTCACAGTCCAATGGTATTCCGACCGCTCCAACATCTCATCAAGGTGTTAAGATTGAGAGTTTTGACTCTGTTGATTTTGCACCAAGAGGCCAGGGTAAGCTATGGAAACCACGATGATCTGTTAGGGCAAAGCTCTGCCCGCCCCCATATATGTGACCAATATCAGGTGTTTCCAGATTATAATGTGTGTTCTCATCGATTCAAATGGCTCTTGAAGGGAATATTGCCGGTGCTACTCCTCTACCTTTGCTACACACTTTTGAGAACTATCTACTTTCCCTTCCCCCAAGCTTCTGATCAAATCACAGAGAATAAGGTCAATCGTCGATCCACGTTTTCGTACATCTACATTCAATGGCACCCTTCCGGATCACAATTGAGCTTCAAACATGTCCTCTCATCTGACTACCTCTCTTGAACTCGCTCAGCTACGTTTCTTTGATGAAGGCAACAGTCCATTGATTTGTTCATCCCACAACTGATAAAATCATATACACACAAATACTATGAAAAACAACTTATTACTTATTGTTAGTGGCTTATTCCACACATGGTAGTTGAAGAAATCCAGTAAAAAGCAGGACCAAATAGGAGAAGGGAGAGGAATCGATATCAGCTATTTAGTCAATGGTTGTACTCATCGAGCCCGGTACTTAAACAAGGCCCTAACATTAGAGATGCCAGAAAAAACATACTTAGAAAAAGACAATCATCATTATGGATCCCTACCTTCAAAGCCTTCCGCTAACTTATGGTCACGTAACACTTGGATAATCAAAACTTGTAAAGAAGATATAGTACTCACTTTTAATTTTTGTCTCACAGGATGTACACAAGGCGATACCAAGCGTCTGCTCGGCCTTTCCCCGGGTACTCCATGGAGTTATGGTTCTTCTGTGAAGAGAGGTGGTGTAATTGATGAGAAGCTTAAAAATTTTCCGCTTGAGATCGTCTCTAACTTTTCGCGCACATTCCTGGCGCAGTGACCTGTTAGGGCAACCAGCCAAATACTTGGAGGTATAGTACTCTCTACCGCATAATTCAATTGTTCTGAAGTAACTATGATCAATTGCTAATCTTAAAAAACACAGAGGGCTTAATGGGCTCAATATTTCAGCACAACCCCCTAACATTATGAACTCTGACTACCTTAAGCCGCAGGAACAGCGCTAGATGAGCTTGGCGCTGTTCCACCAGCACCGACAGAATCAGTGGCCTCTTGCTCGCAAGCCGTGGCTGGTCTTGAGCTACCAACTATGGAATCGGTATTCTGTGTTTGCTCTTGTTGACTACTACTCAGACGCATTGTCTGGCCACTCTCGTTGATAGCAGCAACTCTAGATTGTACTGCCAGTTCAGCATCAGCCAGGAGACTCTCGTCTTCAATCACAGCCTTTGGAGCCTTTCTGCTCTTCTGTTTTTTCTTCTTGGTGCCATTGACGGCTCTGATCTCGTCCTTTAATGAACTCACGAGTTGAGTCAACATGTTTTGCTCCTCGTTAAACTTCTCTTGCTTCAATGTCAACAGCTGCTTCCACGCTCTCTGCTTCAACTCCTCCTGTTTGGCAAACTCTTTCCACTTCTTTCTGGTCTGGAGTTGCTTGTGGATAAATGCTGGGTTCCAATAGGAAACCTGTTTTTCCACATGCTCAGGATCGAAAAGGCAGAGGGTCATGGCCCTTTGTGTACCTGTCATCGACTCCACATCGTCGTAGTTTATGTTCATGCTTCTCAATTCTTCCACAAGATGGGCCTTCTTCTCATCTGGTGGTGGCATTTCCTCCTTGGAAGCGTCACCCTCTGCCTCCATGGCGATCTTTTCGACACCATAAACAAGCCATTTAGACTTTCTTAACCTGGTATCAAGTAACTTGGAGCGACACTTTTCATAGTAGGCCTCTGTGGTAGCGATCAAATCAGCCATGTTATCACCCATCAACACTTCTCTCAACTTAATGAAGTCACAATGGTCTGGGTTCATTACCTCAGCCACACCCCATTTGTACTTTCTTCCACGCACAGTCTCTTGAGTTTCATCAACAGTAACAAAGGACTCCGAACCAATTAAGGAAAAAGGAGACTGGTTAACGATTGACAGCCTGGTCTCCTCGTCGTCGATGAACTCACAGATCTTGATACCTTGATGCTTGATGATTCTCTTGATCAAGTCCTTTGTTGTTTTAATCTCCAGCTTCGTCAAGGTGTCAGCCTTGGAAATAACAGGAATCAAATTAACTCTGGAAGAGATGTGTTTCATCGACTCAATCTCTGCTGGTGAAAGACCTCTCGAGCTAGCGTTAATAAAGAAGAGACAAGCATGTACTCTGTTATCAAGTCTTTGGGATCTGTCCGGCTGTTCTTCTTGGAACATGAACCGTCTCAAGTTTTCGTCAATATAATCAGTAATTGGGATGTAGGCAAACATATTGTTAATGAAGTCGTTGAAACCAGGGGTTTCAATCATTGTGAGATCCAAATTGAAGCCATCTTCCACCAAGTTGACACGATGAGTCTTTATCGTACATCCTGGCTCAAAACTCGTGTGCGATTTCATATTATCAATCTCGGACCATATGCTAGGCATCACTGATGTCCCAAACAAAGTGTTGATGAAGGTTGTCTTACCACAACCGGACTCACCAACAAGAAGAAGATTGAACTTCTGACCCCTCTTAGATTTCATCAGCTGAACTTGGCCAGGAAGGTACTCAAGACCAACAGCATAGTTGTCCATAGCAGAAGATGTTTTGGGGTGGTTGTCATTAGAGTCTCTAGAGTGGAACAGAAGCAGTTGGCCATTATCGGTAAAAGATTCCAATCTTTTGGTAGATTCCGCTATCATCTTGGCGAAGGGGGATCGATAGTTGTGGGTGCAATCAATCGATAACACTGGCTTCATTGGCAAGAGAAATGAAATTACTAACTCAACTCCCTGCTTGGTTTATTAGATGTTATTGTCCCTCTTATTGTTGACCTTCCTGGCGTGCCAATGGTACAAAAGCGGCACTGGGTCCCCGCTCTCCAGCTCAGACATTAGAGCTCGTTTGTAACGCCATCGGTCCAAGGGCGAGAAAACAACATCATCCAAACACTAAACCACCTCATTGAGGATATCTAGAAACCATCCGATATATGTTAAGTATTTCCTATGCTGTCCTCTCTTAAAGAGGGGTAATCTTGATGAGGAAGCTCTCAGAGTCATATAGGGACGTTGAGCTGTTGCAAACAGGCAAAGTACATTAGTTCATTTGCAGGACTTTGAAATTGTAATCCTGAGTAAAAGAAAATACCCACGGCTTGCACAGTTAATTCCATGGTGCCCATCAAAGCAATTTGCAGCGTTCATACAGTGGTTTTGTCCATTTGCGTGGAGTACTGAGCTATTGGTTTCTTTACTAGTCTTCACAATCACGTCCAAGATAATGTCTATCAATCACTAGACCGTTCCGAACCGTTTGGATGATTGACCAGGGCCACCCGTGTACCTGTTGGCCTCAATTACCGTAGCGAATCTGTACTATTATTTTCGATTATGACGATGACATTACCCATTACCCGGATGACAGATCCGCGATCTCAGCCTGTCTCCACGCGCGATCTCTTCAAATCCATGGTGGCGAATCCACGCCAAAACCAACTTATCAGTTGCATATATACAGCAAGATACTTCAATTCATCTCACGACGTTGTAACAGGCAACATATCAGCACAATGTCCACACTTGAAGAGCTTGCTAATCAACCAGAACTTGAAGATGATCTTGATGAGGAGATCCTCAACTCCACAACAGAGGATATCAACAACCGCACAAAGCTCTTGGAGAACGACATCAAAGTCATGAAGTCAGAGATGCAGAGACTTTCACACGACAAGCAAGTGATGTTGGAGAAGATCAAAGATAATAAGGAAAAGATAGAGAACAACAAGCAACTACCTTACCTCGTTGGTAACGTTGTCGAATTGCTCGACGTTGAAGCCGAGGAGTCTGCACAGAGCGAAGGTGCCAATGTCGACTTGGACTCCACAAGACAGGGTAAATCAGCCGTTGTGAAAACTTCAACGAGACAGACCGTGTTCTTGCCAATGGTGGGTCTTGTGGATCCTGAGACTCTGAAACCGAACGATCTTGTTGGTGTCAATAAGGACTCCTACTTGGTCTTAGACACCCTCCCTGCCGAATATGACTCTCGTGTCAAGACGATGGAAGTTGACGAGAAGCCGCAGGAAACCTACTCTGACATTGGTGGTCTAGACAAGCAGATTGAGGAGCTTGTGGAGGCTATCGTGCTTCCAATGAAGCAGGCTGAAAAATTCAAAAAGTTGGGAATCAAGGCACCAAAGGGCGCTTTGATGTACGGACCTCCAGGTACTGGTAAAACCCTATTGGCTCGTGCATGTGCAGCTCAATCAGAAGCTACATTCCTGAAATTGGCAGCTCCACAGTTGGTTCAGATGTTCATCGGTGATGGTGCCAAGTTGATCCGTGATGCCTTTGCTTTGGCTAAGGAGAAAGCTCCAACTATCATCTTCATTGATGAATTGGATGCCATTGGAACAAAAAGATTTGACTCTGAAAAGAGTGGTGATAGAGAAGTGCAGAGAACCATGCTGGAGTTGTTAAACCAGTTGGATGGTTTCGGATCAGATGACCGTGTGAAGGTGCTTGCCGCTACCAACAGAGTTGACGTCCTGGATCCTGCACTGTTGAGATCTGGTAGATTAGACAGAAAGATTGAGTTCCCATTACCATCAGAAGAGGCTAGGGCCTCTATTTTGCAGATTCATTCCAGAAAGATGACTGTGGATGGTTCTATCAACTGGCAAGAGTTGGCGAGATCCACTGATGAGTTCAACGGTGCCCAACTAAAGGCGGTGGTTGTGGAAGCCGGTATGATTGCCTTGAGAAATGGCCAGTCGAGTGTGAAACATGAGGACTTCATTGAAGCCATCGGTGAGGTCCAAGCGAGAAAGTCCAAATCCGTTAGTTTCTACGCTTGACGCGCTCTCCACATCTGAAAACTTAATGATTCATTTTGTATCTAACTGTTACTGTGCTACTGTAGAACCCGTATATGAAGTTTAAAAACTGGATCAAACCATCTCGAGCTGGAAATTCCTATTTTGGTCTCGTGTACAGTTAGTGTGGGAAACTGTTTGGGTACAGCAAGTTTACCTAGAGCCATTTCAGCCCCAACAAAGCCTTTGTATAGACTAAAAGTTCCTTTCTTGAGTTGTTTAGAGTGTTTTCAAAAATGGATCTTGAAAAGACACTCTTGAGTCAGTAAATTCCATTAAACCTTTACAAAGTTAAGAATTAAGTCGTTTCAACAAGACTTTTGTAATCCCACCTAAGGAAAAAAAGTCTAAGTTAGTATTCTATTCTAGAGGTATACTACTTAGACATAATTTCATAATTATACAGACCTAGAATTTTCTCCTAGAACAAGTCCAATCTTTAGTTATCTGAATTTCATGTATGCCAATGATTTCAAACCCGGACACCTAGTGAAATACCCGGACACCAAGTTGGAGCACCTGGATACCCAAACGTCTGAAGAGCACAAAACCCGAACACCCTTTTCCATATTGTCTAGATTGTCTACATTCACTGTACGGTAAGAATTGAATTGTTTTAAGAAAAAAAAATACGATAAATCAAGTAAGTGAAAGTGCTCCAACTAAGTTGATTTCTTGGAGGCTATCTCCTCAACATATTCAGCAGATTCTTTCTCATCGTCCTCAAAGGTCAAGTCAGGAGTCATGGTTTGAGTAAGACCGTCAGCTCTTTCAAGCTCCAGTCTTTCATCTTTGAGCTCTCTAAGAAGCTCCTTATGTGCTCTCCATGCTGGCTTTTCAAAGAGTCTGTTCATGTACTCTAGGGAGACACCTTTTGTTTCTGGGAGCAAGAAGTAGACAAATGGGATTGACAAGACGGCAAACCCTGCAAAGAAGAAGAAGATACCAAACTTCATTGACGATATCATGTCTGTAGTGAAACGAGTCATTAAGAAGACACCGAGCCAAAGAAACATGGAGTTTATAGCTTGGCAAGCACCTCGGATATTGTTGTCAAAGATTTCAGCACCGACGATATAGGGGGTACCGGACCAGCCCATGATGAAGAAGAAGCACCAAACATAAATGAGACCCAAAGCAGCTTTGGCTTCTGGGCCGCTAGTACCGTATTTAACATAGCCACCAATGTAAAAGAAGCAGATTGCACACAGTGGGGAAGTGTAGAGTAAGGTTGTTCTTCTTCCGTACTGTTCAACAACAAAAGCGGCCCAAATGATGGTGGAGACCAACTTACACACACCAAACAGACCCGAGGAAAACAAGCTGCTGTTCGTGGACTTAACGCCCACCTGCTTAAATATAGTTGGAGAGTAGTAGTTGATGGACTGAACACCGTACAAATCCTGGAGAATGAAAAGGCCCGAAGAAATGAGGAGACGTTTGAGAATGCTTGGTTTCTTGGCCAGCTCCTTGAATGGGTCTGTGACGCCGAGACCAACAGCCTCCTTCTGCTGTTCAATTTCAACCTTCATGTTATTATACTCCCACTGGATATATTCATCATTCTCGTTGAGATTTCTGAGCCAGCATAGGTTTTTCAGTGCCTCTTCATCTCTTCCCTTACCGATAAGCCAGCGGGGGGTCTCAACCAAGAAGCAAACACCTATTATATAAAGACCAGCAGGAATAAGTTGGATAGCGAATGGAATATACCACTGTTTAAAGGAAGGCTTGATAGTATCAGAGACTCCGTAAGCGATGAAGAAGCCAGTTGTGTCACCAACACGCCATCCCAATTCATACATTGAGGACACTCTTCCACGGATTCCTGGAGGACTAATCTCTGCCAGGTATACAGGAACAATACTGGTGGAGCATCCAACACCGATACCGGCGATGGTTCTTCCCAGATAAAGTGGAACAAGACCTCTATCATGGGAAGGGAGCATCATGAGTATCGCACCGATTGCCATGGTGATACAAGAGAAAATCAAACCATACTTTCTTCCCCAGTAGTAGGTGATTCCGTAAGAGAAAATGGACCCAAAGAAACAACCAGCGTGGAAAACGGAAATGATATTGGAGACGATGAAATTGTGATGAGAGGTTGACATCTTGTCGAGGCCAAATTCGCTAGTGAACGATTCGAGAGCCAAAGTCCCTCCAATAAAGCCAGAATCGTATCCAATTTCAAGAGCAGCAGCAGCAAGCACTATACCGGAAAGGTATACTTTCCAGTTGTACACTTGTGGAGGAGTTGGTCTGTCCTCGATCAACTTGAAAGGGTTGTGAATGGCGAATTTCATGGTACTAGTGACTTTCTGTGTGGAGGAAATAAATACACACACTCCACCATAAAAGATACAAATCTAGGAGAAAAGCGAAGGCCTATAAATACTGTATGAAAGATTAAGTGACACGGGGTCCAAGGTATCTCGGGTGATCAATGCTTCGATAAGGTGTGAAAAAATACATCATCTTCTCCCAACAGTGTCACTTGGGGTTAAATGCGGGGTATTGGACCAGATCCGGTAGTCTTCCGCGCTGGTTCTCCGCATTTATATCAGGAACGCGTTGATCTCTCATGGAGCATCTTCGCTCCGGGGTAATTTTTTTACATTTAATGTAAAACGTCGCAAGTATCTATGTGTTTCATTGTGGGGGTGTAAAGAGATTCACTCGTTATGGTGAAAAGACCAATAGGACGCCTCAATCGATGAGCATCCGACGATCTGTGAGGGGACGATGAGAACGAACAAGTATAGCGGAGGAGGCAGAGAGCGGAGATTACCATATCTGATAACCTTCTCTCTGAACGTACATGAATATGGTTCTTCAACGTTTACGACAATCCAACAATATAGGGGGAGGATCTACATATAGAGGTGATCGACAACGTTGCAATATTTAGTATATATCAGCCTTTTATTCAAGGATTATTTACTTCTTAATCTCTTCCTCTGGTGCAGAAAGAGATTTCTGTGGTGCAGGGTTAAGAACAAACTCTGCATCGATCAACTGAATATCTGGGTTTAGAGTCAAACCGAAACCTGGCTTATCCAAAACAGAAACGTCCAAGTAACCTTTGTATGGAATTGGCTCATCAATAAAGAGGCCACCAAACACTGGTAAAACAGCTGTAGAGTCTGGTGAGTTAGCCAAATATTCCTGGAATGGAGTGTTCTGTTGGGACACAACAAAGTGGTAGGAGTATGGACCAGAAGCGTGTGGAACAACTGGAATATCGTATGCAGCTGCTTGTGCCGCAATCTTGACAAGCTCGGTCATACCACCAACCCACATGACATCTGGCTGAACAATGTCAAGGTTTCTTCCCTCAATGAGCTTTCTGAAACCGTACTTGGTGTATTCGTGCTCTCCAGTGGTGAATTTGACGTCTGGGTGAGCTCTTTTCAATTGAGCAAAGCCATCAAAGTCATCTGGATGAAGCACTTCTTCCCACCAGTTGATATTCAAGTGCTTAGTAGCAGAAACAAGCTCAATAGTATATGGAACGTTCAAAGACATGTAGCAGTCAACCATGATTGGGAAGTCTGGACCCACTGAATTACGGTGTTTTGTTAAGAACTCAACATTCTTCTTCAAACCAACGTGACCTTCATCTGGTCCAAATGGCAACGCAACCTTGCCACCCCAAAAGCCCATAGCCTTTGCAGCATCTGGTCTGGAACCGGTACAGTAAAAGTCCAAACGATTTCTAGTGGCACCACCGATCATCTTGTACACAGGCTCATTACGGATCTTGCCAAGCAAATCCCAGAGGGCCAAATCAACGACAGAGATGACAGCGATGGTGATTCCCTTTCTACCATAGAACATGGAGGCTCTGAATAGCTTGTCCCAAATAAGGTTCAGGTCTCTTGGGTCCTCACCTTCAATGAATCTGGAAAAGTGGTTGTGCACGATCCAGCATGCGATTGGACCACCGAAACCTGTAGCGAAACCCTTGGTACCGTCAGTGGCCTCGACCTCAACACAGAAAGAACCGAGCACGTTGATACCCCAAGAGGTTCTAGATTTTCTGTATTCCGGGAATTTGGACATCGGGTTAGCGATGTCAGAGTCAACTAACCAGTGTCCTTTCTTGACATCGTGGTAATCACCACCAATACCTGGTCCTGGGAGAAGGAAGGTTCTGATTTTCTTAATCCTTGGGAATTCTGCGACTGCCATTTTTGTCTTTCCTTGTAGAAATGAGCTTTTAGTACAAGTAAATAGAGAAAGTCGGGTAGATACCCCAGCTTATATACTTTCTTCAGAAGGTCATCGGGACTAAAATGAGTCCGAAACGCAGGAGAGCGGGGGGGGGATCGGAGCATCAATGCGCCGGCTATATTTACGCCTGGTCCATGCGGAGCAATGATTTTATTGTGGTTTCCACTACCTCAGATGTTGTTTCGAAAGAAGATTTGCTTTACAAATATATATATATATATATACAACTCCTATCTATCCTGGAAAGACCCAGAACCATTGATATCCATCGCAAGGAAGTTGAAAAAGTCATCATGTGTCAGTTGGAATTCTTCAATACCCCAAACATTTGAAGTTTGAAAACTGGACAACGAGTTGTCCAGCACTGAGCTGTAAGAAATAGCACTAGTGTTCTGAGTGGTTGGGATAGCATCGGTACCATCGCCAGTAGAGGAAGCAGGAGGACCTCCACTAGAGTTTTGAGCGGGACGATGATGAGAAGGTGTTTCTTTACTGGCGAGCTTGTTGAACCAGAAAAAAAGTGAATGGGACCCGATCCTCATGTCTGAGAAGACTTTTGCTGGCTCACGAGATTCCCCTGTAATATTATCCTCCTCATCAGAGTTGGAATCTCCTTCTTCTGGACCCTTCTGCCGCCGACTTACCCCATTGCTGAAGGCCACGACATATGACAGGTCAGAGGCGTTCAAAAATTGAAGAATCTTATAATAAACCATAGAGCTCTCCCAATAGCAGCCAACCTTGAACAAAACATCTGAAAACGTTGCTAAGATCCTCTGATACCTCTTCAACCGGGACTGGTCTATCATGATGTTGTTGGCAGACTGGTAGATCACACTGACAAACAAAATTCTCGAGTTCACCCAGATGAAGAACCCAAAGTGAGGGCCAAGCTTTTCGTAAATTGAGGGATCATCTGTAATGCTTGGCAGCGAGTAAACAAACTCAAAGACTCTTGACACAGAGTCCAAACATTGAGCCTTGGAGTCCTCAGACGCCTTGAAATATTCTGACTCACCATGTGGATAGCCAAAGGAAGAGTGAAGTTTAATTAATGAAGTATAGTAATAAACAAACAGCAAACAGTCATATGGCTCAATAAAGCTCTGAGAAATTGATTCACTATTTTTCGGGAAAGATCCAGTCTCTAGGAAGTGTGCATACTTTGGCGGAAGAGAAGAGACCCAGAGGAATAACTGCGTTTCCAAGCTTTTGAAGCGCATACGCCAATTGATTACTTCTGAGCCATTGTAAATATTGAATTCTTCAATCAGAAATGTGTGAATATCACCAACCACCTTGCTTAACTCAATGTAGTAAGTAAATGAGTCATAAAGAGTGTCAGGAGGAAGTGACACTGGGGTATCCTGTTGCATGCTGAACGGACTCTTGTCAACGTTGTCATTCTTGGGTGTCGATTCAACACTTCTGAGAGTTCTGGTCTGTTGAGATGTACCAGCTGCAGAGGTGTTAGCATTCCACATGTCCAATTTTAGCGGCAACAAGGCATTGATCTTGTACGACTTCAGCTTCATCTCATGGGATGATGATATCGCATAGATCTTATCAAGGATGTAAATGCACCAAAAACAATGACGGCGAGACTCTTCATCAATCCAGTTCTTTGGACGTCTAAGCAAGTTCAGCGATCTGTTCGAGATAGACTTTGATTTACGATGAGCGATCTCACCGGTCGAGTGAGTAGATGTAGAGCTCTCTGGGGAATCACAAGCCATCAGAGACACTCTCATTGTTCTTTCTGTTCCCAGTTTCAAATAGGTGGCATAATCAGCAGCAATGCTGACATAGTTCCAAGATTCAGGGACTTTAACACTTCCAGAAAGTGACTCATAAGCGAGTAGTGTCATTGCCTGTAAGCTCTCGATGTTGACTCTTTTCAAAGCTAAAGATATGATTCGTTCCTTGCAGGCATCGTAGCAGGCCTTTTTGCTTTCCACGTCCATCTGGTCTGAGCTGAGAAACTTGAGGGAAACGAGAATGATGGCATGAAGTATTAAAGGAGGCTCAGCACCACTTTCTAGGCTCTTGACGCTGTTGTTGAGATCAATGGAAACGGATGGGTGTAGGAGTGGGAAGATCGGGGCGACTTTGGAGAAGAAAAGTTCTATAAGTTGGAAACACTGGCTTTCTGAAGGCAGAAAGGAGACCTTTTCCTGACTTGGGTTAAGTAATTTTGGTATTTGCAGGGGTGTATGTTGATGAGGTACCGATGACGGTAATGTTGAGAGCTGAGTGGGTGGTGGACGAGGAGGAGGATAAAGGGACAGTATGTCTTTTTGTGGTTTGCATGGAGTTTTGAGCTCCTTAACTTCCTGGATAAGCTGTTGCAGTTGGCTCTCTAGGTGATCCATTCGTTGATTCATCCCTTTACCGTAGCCTGGTTTGAGACCAGGCTTTTTAACAAAGGAGTACGTGCAATTGTCATTGCCGTTTTTTCGACAGAAAGAACATAATGGCTTACAACCATCACACTTAACCTTCTTGAGCTTGCAGGTGTCACAGCTCTTTGACAACTTGTTGTACGAAATAGTATCGCTATTGTCTTCAGAGGGTGATAACTCTTCTCGATCTTGAAAAGTCCGTTTGTGTGGAGTGGGTCCCATGATGATGTTGATGCTGATGTTGATGCTGATCGATCTTTCTCCCTCTTTTCTATGAAGGATCTTCTTCTTCCAAGTATCCAATATAAAAAATTGCCCTGTTTTGAGAAAGATAGCTGATTATCTTTTTTTCTTCTTTCCCTTTTGTTGATTTCTCTCTCTTTTTTCTTCACCTCTAAAGTCTTCCGCCGGGGTGACATCTCCGCACTGTTTTTGCGGGGTAGAATAAAAAGAGCGAACACGGAGAAAGTGAAGTACTAGAAAATTATCTAGTTTTATTTTATTCAACAAATCTCAATAGAAAATTACACAATGAAAGAGACAAAGTTATTCATGGAAACCAATTAAGTAATAGCAATGAAAATCAAATTACCCGAGTAAAAGCAAACTCCCCCATTGTCTTTTATTTCCTCTTTTACCCCTGATCTTTCTCTCTCTTTCTCTCTCCACTAGAATGCTAAAAGTGCGGGGAACATTTTTAGCCCGAGAATCGGATCATCATTCAACCGAGGGACACTGCTTTAATAATTTGAACTTATTAGTTATCCCACGTATTTCTGCTAAAAAAGAGTAGATACCGAGAAGTTTAAGATAGTGCTATATATAAAGACCACTTGGAATTCCCAGATTAATGTTCGTACTGGTGGGCCCCACTTGATACACACACAATTCAACTCCAGCATTAACATTCAAGCACTACTTTAAACTATGGTCTTGCCTCCAGCCCCAGGTGTTTACACTCCAGTACCAACTTTTTTCAAAAAAGATCTCAAAACTATTGACTATGAGACACAAGTGGCTCACGCTAAGTTCTTAGAGAAGAATGGAATTGTTGGTATCGTTCTTATGGGATCCACTGGAGAGAATGCCCACTTGACTCAGAGTGAACGTGCTTCGGTCATCTCCAAAGTCTGCAAAGCCGTACCAAATATGACTATCATTGCTGGTGTTGCTTCCAACTGTCTTGAGGATGCAGCAGCAGAGATTGTTTCTGTGAAGAATGCCGGTGCTGAGTATGCCTTGGTGCTACCATCCTCTTACTTTGGTCCATCCATAAAGCAGGAAGGTATAATCTCCTGGTACACAGAGCTTGCTGACAACTCACCTCTCCCAATAATGATTTATGTCTTCCCAGGAGTTTCCAATGGTATCTACATTGATCCAGCCACAATTTGTACTCTTTCAGCCCACCCGAACATTGTTGGGTGTAAGATCTCCCACGGCGATTTGGCCCATCATACTATGGTTGGCCTTCACGAGGACATTTATTCCGGTAAGAACAACTTTAGTCTTTTTACAGGATTGGGTCAGATTCTTATTCCAGTTCTCAGTGTTGGTGGTAAAGGTACCATTGATGCTCTCTGCGGTGCCTTCCCAAAGATATACGTCGAATTGTTCAACGCTTATCAGAATGGTGACATGGAGAAGGCAAAGAAGTTGCAGTTGACTTGCACAAGAGGCGAAGAGATTGTTTCAAAACTCAGTGTCATTGGAATTAAAAAATGTATCTACTCTCAAGGATTTGGTGAAACTTACCTTGGGAGATCACCATTGAACCAAGACTTGACACCTGGTGCCTGGGAGGCCTTGTCTCACTACTTCGAGGAGATCAAGAGTGCTGACACAAGTGAGAAATGATTAGGGGAAGATACACTGTGTCTTTAGGTATTTTTATTCTTTTCTTTCTTTTTATGAGCAATCGGACAGATTCAGTAGAAGAGTAATTCAGAGAATGGGTGCGTATTTTTTATTTAATAGTGATGAAAGTTTCAAAGTGATCAACCGCTTTATTTATAGGGTAGAGAGAGAGAGGTTTTGCGCGGCACGCCACTCAAAAAAAGAACAAACCCCCCCCCCCCTCCTCAAAGAAAACAACAAACAGGCTCCACACATAAAACTTCACACTTTTTCTATATAACAGCAATTCTTTAAGGGAAGGACCAATGAGCAGGTATAATCTCATCTTCCTTATTATATTTTTTATGTTCATCCTGCCTGGGCCACCAGCAGGATCCATGAACTCGGATGAACAATACAGCAAGCTTTCCCTGTTTCGTTCACAGCTCTATCACAACTATTATCAGTTTAGGAACATGACGTATGAACAGAACCCTGGTAATCTAACTGGGTTTATGCTAAGTTATCAGGATGTTCTCCAAGGGCACGTAAATCAAACGTATCCTATTGAAGGAAAGGACTACGACCATTGGTTCAATAACCAGTCCTACTCCATTTTGCCTGATGAAATCACATCGAAGGCTAAGTCCATTTGGGCTCTGGAGTCGGGAGAAGTTGACACAACCTACAATTACTACACAAACATCTCGTCATCATCAACAGGAAAATACCAGCTTGTGAAAAACTCATTCGAACTTTTACCTCTACAACTCCCAGATTACCTCAAACATTTCAACGAGGACCTCTCAGTACCATCTTCGGAACTGCCAGTAAATGGAGGAGGCAAAATGGTTGGAAATGTAACTGTTCCGGAGGGATCAATCAGTATGGATGTCACAGCCATTGAGACTATTAATAGGGAGAGATTTAATTTTCTAGACTCTAAGGTCAAGTTGATCAATGTCGAGTTTGACATTGCTGACGAAGACGAGACAGATAAGCACACGGTGGAGACGAGAGGCTTCTATTTCCCAGAGACGGGTAATATCATTACTACAACCAGTAGTGCAAAGTTCATGAGTTTATACGGTGGTATGCAACACTTGAGTTTATCAGAAGAAGGATTTGTTTTGTCAAAGAATGTGACATTGGAATACATTGACAGAGCTTTCTTCTCATCTCCAGAGGATGAGAATATTGATATCAGCTTCAGTTACCTTTCACAAATGATGGAAAAGACTTCAAGCCACTGTGAATATGTCTCTTACTTCCACCTGAGTGCAGTGAACCTCACTAAGGACCAACTCTCAGATATCGATGATGAGCTCAGGGCTCCAATTGGCCGTCCTATAAATTTCAACGAGGTACCGAAGCTGAATCTTACTGGGTTCCTCTACTCTCCAGATTGTGGAGTTTTGTTAGAAGTTCCGGTAGTTACAGGAGTAAGAAGGGAGATTAAGAGTTACAGCTACCACAAGGCTGTTATAATGGGAATTGTTCTCTTGTTAGCTCAAATCGTACTGACCGTAAAGCAGATGAACAATGCAAATACTCCTTCCACCATTTCAAGAATCTCCTTCTGGTCAGTTTGCTTGATGAGTCTTGTTGACGGCTCGCTCTCAATGATCTACCTAGTGAGCTCTGCTGTCTTCAGTCAGCTATATCTGCCGTTGACTGTGAGTGCATTCCTTTCATTCATTCTAGCGTCGATGTTTGAGATGAGATTCATGATTTCCATCTACATGTCACAGATCAATGAGAGAACATTGAACATTTTTACGGCATTACAAGGAAGAGCCATGGATGATGACTCTAATGAACCAGGAGAACTCCCACAGACTGTTCAAGATACTCAACCAGTACCAGCCCCGGTAACTACAGTACCACAGGACGAGTCACAAGTCAGTGGGTTGATTTACACCAGGTTCTTTTTTACACTGATCGTGTTCACTTTTGTGATGATGAACTCTGTAATGTGGTCCAAGCCAGCAAGACAGAGATTTGAGTACGTTGTCTTATTCCTTTTGAACTCTTACTGGTTGCCGCAAGCCTACAGAAATGTTATAAGAGGATCGCACCGCTCGTTCAAGTGGTGGTTTATTATTGGAACTACAACAGTGAGAACCATTCCGTTATTTTACATCTTTGTTGTGAAGACCAATGTCTTTGATCATCATTACGACCTTCGCTTCTTCCTTCTCATTGTTGGATGGCTTGCACTTCAGATATTTATTCTCTTGTTACAAAGTGTCCTTGGTGCAAGATTCTTCCTTCCAAAGCACTGGCTTCCTCAGACTTATAACTATCATCCTGCTCTTACCGAGGAGGACCTGGAGTTTGGCTTTGGTGTCAACCACATTGACGCAAACGAGGCCACCCCTCTACAAGATCCAAATGGTGAAGAGATTGATTCCGCTCATAGTCTCAAGCAACACGCCAATGGCCATTGCGTGGTTGATTGTGCTATTTGCATGACTAATGTGGATGTTCCGATTTTAAAGTCAAATTTGGACCAGGCTACTACTCTACTACAGAGAAGAGCTTATATGGTTGCACCTTGTCGTCACATCTTCCACACGCAGTGCTTGGAAGCTTGGATGAAGTATAAACTTCAGTGTCCAGTATGTAGAAACGCTCTACCTCCACTTTGAATGTCTCTGCTAATGAATTATGATATAGAGTTGTTTATTTTATGTTATTTATCTTATTGAGCGTAAATTTGTAACCTATGATGATGATGGCGCGATTTAAGATCTGGCCTTAGAGAGAAAAAAAGACGGGGCTAATAATTAATACTCCCACACATATTCTCACGAGATGGAAAGGGTGAGTGAAATTGAAAATGGCTCCAGATAGGAAGTGAGTTACGCAGTTCCTCTATTTGTGATTCGACAAAAAGTAGATCTATGACTAACATTAATCTCTTAGATTTAGAGCATGTCTTTTTGACATGGATGGCCTCTTGATCAACACCGAGGACATCTACACAGAAGTAACCAATGAGGTGTTGGCAGAACACGGAAAAGGCGAGCTGTCTTGGGATGTCAAGATACAGCTGCAAGGTCGTCCTGGTCCAGATGCCTCTCGCTTGCTTATCGAAGCTTACGACCTCCCGTACACCCCTGAAGAGCTAATCGCTAAGAATCTCATCAAACAAGAGCAGAAGTGGAAGAAGTGTACTTTCCTCCCAGGCGCATACGAGTTGCTGGAGTACCTCAACAAGCACAAGATCCCAATAGCATTGGCTACATCTTCGAGCCGTATCAACTATGAGCGCAAGACTGGTCATCTTGAGCATGGATTCAAGTTGTTTGATGGACATATTGTTACCGGTGACGACCCACGGATCCCTCCAGGTAGAGGAAAACCCTTTCCTGACATTTGGCTCGCAGCATTGGCCTCTTTGAACTCACAGATTCCAGAAGGGGAACCACCAATCAATCCAGAAGAATGCTTGGTATTTGAAGACGCATTACCTGGAATCACCGCTGGTAAGGCCGCTGGAGCCTATGTGATCTGGGTCCCAGATGAGAGGGCTCTCCAAGTAATGGACGGAGAGCAGCACAAACATATCGGTGACCAGGGTGTAATCTACAAGTCTCTGAAGGATTTTAATCCTAAGGAGTATGGACTTTAGATACGTTATGTCAGTGGTGTAATAATAATAATAATGGGTTAGAGTGGAGCGTTACGGAACAGGTAGGAGATACTCTCACCATTGTGCAAACGACGGATTCCTTCCGCCAATACCGAGCTGATGTCGATGGTATCGAGCTTTGGACAAGCCGCAATTTTGTCCTCAAACGGCACAGTGTTGGTGCATACGACACGGTCGAGCTTAGACTTGTTGATGTTGTTGATGGCGTTACCACTGAGGATACCATGCGTTACAATGGCAATGACGGATTTGGCGTCATTCTCCAAGAGAACCTCGGCAGCTTTCGCTAGAGTACCACACGTATCGGCCATATCATCCACAATCAGACAGATCTTGTCCGTCACATCACCAACCAAAACCATCCTTGACACTTCGTTGGCTCTGGCACGCTCCTTGTGGATGAGAGCAAAGTTTAAGTCTAATCTGTCAGCAAGACCAGCAGCTCTCTTAGCACCGCCAGCATCTGGAGATACAATGATAGCGTTCTTGTAGTCAATGTGTTCACGAATATATCTGACAACACTTGGCTCAGCATACAAGTTGTCAACAGGCACGTCAAAGAAACCTTGAATCTGTGAGGCATGGAGGTCCATGGTGATGACGTGGTCGCATCCAGCTGTAGTGAGCATATCAGCCATGAGCTTTGCAGTAATTGGGGCTCTAGACTTGTCCTTACGGTCCTGTCTGGCGTATGGAAAGTTTGGAATAACTGCAGTTATTCTTCTAGCCGATGCCGTCTTGCAGGCATTGATCATGATAAGAAGCTCGAGAACACGATCGTTCACGACACCAGAACCGACTTGCATGATGATGTAGATGTCCTCATCACGAACAGACTCGTTGATAGAGAAGGAAACCTCACCACAAGAGTCACGCTTGATGTGAACGTCAGTTAATTGGAGTCCAAGGCGGTTTGCGACAAGCTTAGCCAGACCACAGTGAACGTCGCCGGTCAGGAGTTTGATGGAGTTCTTGGCCATATTGCTTCTATATCAAGGGTAACAGTAATATATGGCAAGAGGGATAAAGATGTTTGGGGAAGCAAACTCCAAAAAGCTAAACCATCGCCATTTTATTTGTGAAGAAGGGTCTGGAAGTGATGAAACCAAGAAGAAAAAAAAATTCAAACACAACACCCAGACATCTCGAATGTCGCCGGTCCACCGGGGAAACGTAATTCCCAATCTCCGACGGTGCAAAAAGCATGAACTGATAACGCTACAAACAGTAATGTCAAAACATCATCATAAACAGGTCATCATAAATAACATCAAAGTATACATAATCAGCGCTTTTTGCGACCTTTTCCACGTCCACGGCTAGACTGTGGTCGAGAAGGTTGGATCACAATCGTACCATTCTTTACTTCATCACCAGCTTCACGGAACTTTTCCTCAAAGGAAAAATGCGTCATTAGATCGTTCAACTGTTCCTCCAAATCTTCTGTCTTGGTCCTCAACTCCTTGTTTTCTAATGTAACCTTCTCCAAATTGGCGGAAAGATTCTCTGTTAGTGCTTGTTCACCTCTCCAATTTTTTTCATATTCAAGAGCGGTTTTCTTAAGATATGTGATCTCCTTGTCATTTAAAAGTGACTGGAGCCTTTGCATGGTCATTTTAAGATCCTCGACTTCTGCTGACAACGTATCAATTAGTCTTTGTTGCTGGTTCTTCTCTGTGATGAGTTGTGATGTTTGGGCAGCAGAATCTGCTAGTCTGGATTCGTAGTACTCTCGTTGTGACTCTAGTTGTGACAACAGAACATTGGAGTACTCGATACTGTAGTCTCTATTTTTCTCTTTGAGATCATCCATATTTGCAGCATCACCCACGTTGCTCTCATTTGATGAGCACGAGTTGGCTGCGGGAAGTTCAACCAGCTTGCCGTCTGTCTCATTTTGAAGTAGTCTGTGGACGTAGTTGTCACCGGCATAGTCCCAGACCCTTTGAGTGGCAATGTCCATTGAAAAGCAGTGCATTGTCGTCTCATAGTGTTCAATAGCGTGCTTAGAGTTGTAACGGCCACAACCAATGTTCCCACAGACTAAGCAGATCCACAAGTTTTGTGTACCACCACAGTCAGAGCAGCGCTGAGTGACATCTTGAGCACTGCTTCTTCGCAATGGATCCAAAGAGAGGTTGGAATATCGGCAGACTGGACATGTATCATCTCTCCATTTCGTCAAACAATCACAGTGAAATGTGTGTTGGCAAGAAATCGTCACAAGGCCCGTGACATCCGCATCCATTCTCTCCAGGCAGACAGGACATGTTGGTAGCTCTTTGACAATAGATCCCTTTCCCAGTGACTCACCAGAGTTATCAATGTTCTTAGATTTTCTCATTTGTAATGTAAACGGATCTTCAAGAAGGTAAGGGATTCCAGAGTTGTTAGGACAGTTGAGGGGTTTGAAAAGCACCGACTTGACAAAGATAACATGGCAAGACTCGGATTCCATTGCGCTGAATGGCTTTCCATTGAACTCATCTTGGAACGACCTCGCATTTTCATTGGATCGGAACTTCATTAGGACCATGAACCTGTTTGGATTATCACTCTTCACCATTCTTAAGTGTGACACTCGGCCAATAACGCCTTCTCCAATAAACCCAAGAACGTCTGTTGGAGAAAAGTAGTTTGGAATGGCCACAATTGCCACAGTAGTATCATCCGAGTTCACTTCAATCTCTTTAGAATTTTGCTCCACGGCTCTCTTGGAGTGCAAATCAAAAGCTGCTACGTACTCTCGGAAAAGCCGTACTACACCATAGCCCAAGTAACAAGCCTTCAATGGGCCAATGACTGGCTTAGATTGTAAGTCAGGGGATAGCTCAACGGAAGTGCTCATGACTGTGATTGTTGAAAGTCCTTTACCGTCTCCAGAGTCTCCACTGCCACCTTTGTTGTCAAGCTGCGGGTCAGGTAACTGATCCATCAAAGGTAGGGATGGTCCATCAACACCGCTCAGAAGGTCAACAGAGACGTGGTAAACGGGGTGGGATCCGGAATCTGCAGTGTGTTCCTGAGGGCTCATATATTTCAGAACCCACTGCAAACTTTTCTTGTTAGTTCTTTGTTGGATATTTTTTTTAACGTAGGTGGGTGGCGACATTGTTC
This sequence comes from Petasospora petersonii, assembly GCA_030574135.1. Lineage (NCBI taxonomy): Eukaryota > Fungi > Ascomycota > Saccharomycetes > Phaffomycetales > Wickerhamomycetaceae > Petasospora > Petasospora petersonii. Next base: position 158,442 of record JAJMEM010000024.1, read on the forward strand.
TGGGGTGATGATACTAAAAACATCGCGCACGCTTTTTACTTAAGCTTGCTTCCTTATCACATCAGAGTGATGTGTAGTATTAATACAAACATTGAGCCGAGACAACAGGATCGAGGAAAAACACTCTTTATCATTTCTATTCAAAACTCAAGGAGACCTAATTTGACGTCTCTCCCCGCCAACAACCGGTCTATGACGCTTGTTGGGTCTCCTGTCTCTCTGCACAGATGTTGAACCTGGCTTATGGACGTGGCGCATTTCAAAGGAGGTAGTACCAGCACCCAACTGAGCAAGGAGTTCCAGTCGTTCTCTTTCCAGGTCATTGAGCGAGAGCCATCCACGACCTGGAAGGAACACTCTGTGATGGGTTCGACCCTTGTGGTCCGTTCTGGGAAAATTCAAGACCGATGGTACAGGTCTCGAAGGGTCGTGAATGTTAATATCAGTACGGGCATGGTTATCCTGCTTTTTCTTGGGGACGATGGTGGCTCGAGAATCACCAGCAGACTTGGATTGGCCAGAGTGTGGTGGCAGAGAAGTAGATTTGGTAACGACTCGCTTGTGGGTTGGCTGTGGAGAACATGGGTCCTTCTTAAACCTGTCTTTCCACCTTTGGAGGTCAGTATCATCAGACAAGTCGTACCGTTCTCCCAGAATATCAACAATCACACGTGAAGGGTTAGATGTTGAAATTCTGGAAGAAGGGTCTGCTTTCTTCACCGTGATGGGCTCATCGTTGAGTGCTTGCGTCGTCCCTGCATTATAGGTTGGTGGCACGGTTACAACAACAACAGCCGGCAATACCAGAATGGCAATGCTTGATACGATGACGCCAATCCAACCAATTGACTCAGCTCTACCAAGACCCAAGGGTGGGAAGTTCGACACAGACAGGCCCTTGGTGAGCTGCCGTGATGTCTCATTAGCGATATGGTAGTTGAGAATAGACTCATGAAGGCACTTTGACAACTTGAAGAACATGGCACTTTCTTTCTGCTCTTTGGATACTCCAAACAAACATCTAACGAAACAACTGTTAGTAAAAATGGGCTATTTGGCTTTGAAGACAGTGATAGACTCACGCTGATACTCTTTGAAAAGATTGATCAGTTGTCACGCTCTTCAACTCCAGTAAAATACCAGATCTGTGGCGTTTGAAGCATTGGGGGCCTGATGATAAGTCGACGCAAGACATAAGCTGTTGGAAGCTCTTCATCCCCCAGGGAAATTCTCCTTGTGCAGATGAAGGAGATGTGGAAGGGTACGTTATGGTGAACCAAGTGATAACGGCCCAACACAGACCTACCATTGATACCAGGGCGCATAACTTTGTGGTGCTCTTCATAGTTTATTATAGGTGCCTGTCCAAGTGAAGTTAGTTTTGTTCTAGAGATCTTTTTCTTAATGTACCTGGAGAGTACTGTGCTCACATACTCCTTGTTGTAACTTTTTTAGCGTCGTGGTTTTCGTTTTTGTGTCACTATCCATTATAGTGGGCATGACTTTCTACGAGTATAATTTCAGTACTAACTATGATATAAAATGCATTTTTCTTTGTCTAATATACAAGAATAAAGATCATTGACTCAAGAGTGGTTTTGAACGTATTCCTGAGCCTTGGCCTTAACGTAGTCAGCAGCCTTAGCATCACCCATTTTCTCCGCAAAGGACAACCACTTTCCAAAGAAGAATTTTGCCTGCTTACGAGTGAGCTTTCTAGTAAATACTCTCTCAAACAAGTCTTCAACCTTTTGCTTCTCACCTGATTTAATTTCCTGGTCGATGTACACGTTCCAGAGATCGATGCGCTTGGAAGCATCAGCTAGGAGACCTTCAAACAGCGTTCTTCCCTGCTCTGGGTCACCCTTGGAAAACTCAAGCTGAGCAAACTTTCTGACAGTCTCAATGTGATCACGTTTTGGAAGAGCACTCAAGGCAGAAGCCAAGGCTTCACGCGTCTTTTCATGCTGGGAACGGTCAAGCAGGTAGGAACCATATGAAACCCAAACGGAAACTGAGGACTTACCAAACTTCTTGGTCATCACCTTAAACATAGCATCGGCCTTCTCAAATTTCTCAGACATGATGTAAATACTTACCATCTTCTGGTGCATGATTAAAGGCTCCATATACTCGTTGGAGCGTTTAAAAGTCTCCTCAAGGGTGTCATCTGTTCCGAACGTGTTCTCCAAGTTAAGAAGAGCAATCCAAATGTTTAGCTTTTCCTGCTCCTCACGGTAGTTGATTGTCTTCAAGGCACGCTCACCGATCTCCCGAGCCTTTTCAACTTCACTCAACTGAAGCTGGAACGCCATGTAATTCATCCAGACAATGGAGGAGTTAGGGTTACCGATGATCAATCTTTCAAAATCTGTAATGGATTGTGGGGCCTTGGAGTTGATGTCACCTGTGTTATCCTCAACAATCTCCTTAGATCTCTTTTTCTTCTGTGATCTCACCTCAGCAAAATCTTCTTCGTCACTTGACTCATCGTCCTGAGCCTGGTCCAATATGGAGGCAGTCCAATCAAATCCACTAGTTCCCAACCCTGTAGACGAGGTGACATCTTTGTTCTCCTCATCTTCCATAGACTCATCTTCGCTTTCGCTCTCATTGTATTTGCCATTGAAAGTAATCTCTTCATTCTCTTCGGCAGATTCATCACCAGAAGAGGCCTCTTGATCACTCTCATCATTACCAGAGGCGTCTTCAATATCAGCGTTGTCCTCAAAGTAAGAAGCCTTCATACCTAGCGACAGTTGCTTCTTGGACTCATCAACAGCCAATACCTTGACCTTGATCCTATCACCTTCGCCGAAGAGGGCGTTCAGATTACTGACAGAGTTATCGGAGATCTGGGAGTGATGACATAAACCACTCACATTCAAAGTACCATCCAGCTTGACAAAGACACCAAAGTCTGTGACCCTCTTAACCGAACCTTCAAAGACGTCACCAACCTTCAAGTCCTCGAAACGCTTCAGGATGTTTAATTCTCCGTTCACTTCAGACTCCTTTAAGGTGAGGGTGACGTTTCCATTAGAGTCAGCGGACAGAACTCTACCCAAAATAGGCATGTGAACCTTGTAGAACTTTTTCCAGTCCTTGATAAAGGAGTCAGACAAGTTGCTCACATTAATGTAAGCCGTCACCGTACGACCAAGAGAGACAAAAACGCCCTTATCAGTCACGTTCTTGATGAAACCGCGGACAATGTTGCCACGATTCAGGTCAGAAGAGCTCTTCACCAACTTATCAGAAGCATCTTTGTTACGAAGTGAAACATGTATCTTCTTGTTGCTGGTGTCAACATCCAAAATCTGAGCAGCACAGATGTCATTCCTGGAGAAGACATCTTGAAGTTTCTTGGTGTAGTCATTCAGCGCATCTGTAATGAAGGAAACAGCAGTAACATTTTCAGAAATCTCAACAACAACAAAGGTCTCAGAAACCTTCAACACACGCACCGGTATTGTGGAGCCGACCACAACATCGTCGAATGAGGCTATAGTATCATCTCTAGCAGTCAAGCGAACAGAGCTGTGTTCGTTATCAACCTCCTTCACTCTGGCAATCAAAGCACAACCAATAGGGAACTCCTCGTCGACATCATCCAGCTTGGAAGTTTCCTTTGTAATATCCATAAGAGAGATTCTTCCTCTGACAGTTGGAGACAAGCTCACAAAGAAGAATCCGGTAGTAGAGTTGTTGATGAAGACAAGATACTGGGAGCCAACAGACACCTTCTCCAATGTGAGAGAATCCACTTCCGACTTTTTCTTGAGATCAGATGCCTTTGCAGAGAGCTCCAGAATAACATCCTTCGACTTCTTGTGAGAAATTGGCAAGAATCTGTGATTGCGAGCGTCGTGGTAACCAATCACCTTGACTTTGATGATATCACCCTTCTTGAACTGGGAGAGTGGGTGCTGTGGGTCCTTAATTTCGTCAATGGTATCAAAGATCTGAGACACATCAATACGGCCCTGGATGTTATCGGAGATCTGGACGTTCAACTGTGTCTGCTTAACGCTTTTGACTCTAACCTCAGTAATTCTTCCTGGGACCAAATCAGACAAGCTTTTAATGGACTTGTCGACTGGGTTGACGGCGATAGTAGATGAATGTTCCGGCCTTTTCTCCTTCACAGAAAGCAAAAATCTCTTGTTCTCTTCATCAACAGTCAGAACTCTGACAGATATGGACTGGTTCACGTAAAAGACGGAAGTCAAATCATCCACTGGACGTTCCGTAGCATATTTGGCTAGAATTAGCCCCACAAGCTTTGAACCAAAGGCAACAAACACACCCTTGTTGGTCACAGACTTCACATATCCTGCAATTAAATCATCACCAACCTTAATATCTTTGAATTGCACAGGCAGAGCTTCCTTCTTGGCAGCATCAATAAGACTCTTTTTCGCAGAGAGGTTGAAAATTCTTGAGCGGGAATCTTTATCCAATACAAGACCCTCAATGGATGATCCAACAGACAGTCTTTTCAAGATGGCACGGTTCTGCTCAATGTTACCATCAGAGAGATGGCCAGCAAAGATAACACCCCTGAGGTTGTTACCCGGTAACTCAACAATGACGGATTCCTTGGTCTTCTCTACAATCTGAGCCTGAACGATAGATCTTCCAGCAACCAGTTCCTCAAGAGCCTTTTTCTGTTCCTCGGTGGATTCCCCAGAAAGTCTACAGCTGACAATAGCCCTCTTGGTAGACGGATCAACAGAACTGATTCTGACAGTAATCGTTTGGCCGAGACGGAGATGATCTTCTGGTTTTGTAACAAACGTCTCACTAATCTCGGACTTTGGCAAAAACGCCTTGGTAGAACCAAAGAAAGATACAATGGCACCCGATGGCTTAAATGCAAAGACAGATGCGGATGTTCTCTCGCCAACTTTCAGGCCCTCAAAGGTGGTAATGACGTTCTCAACACCAACAAGAGATTTCTTAAGTGTAAGAGAGATTTCTGGCTTCGACTTGGAGACATTGATAACACGACCTTTGACTTTGGAGCCGATTTTGAACTTTCTCTCTGGGTAAATAAGTTTGACATCACTCATGTGAATAGGCTCAACACGAGCTTCAAAATTGTCAAAGATCTTCACAACAAGACCAGTATCACTTGCAGAAATGATTTCAGCAGTAACTAGCTCCCCGACTGGGACATCTTGTGGTCGGAGATATTTCTGGTTGATAACAGCTGGATCAAAAGTGAGTGTATAGTGCTGGTCAAACTGAGAGAATCCAAGAACTCTTGCCTTATGCACGGATCCAGGAGCATAGAAGACGTTGATGTCGGAGAGTGTACGATCAACCCTGGATAGATGAACTTGACCAAATCTGTCACCTGTGATCGAAACATATATGTAGTTAGAATCCACTCCGATAACTTCGACACTCTCAAAAATATGACCAATTGGGAAGGCAGAGAGAGCTTCTTCGGCAGTTGTGACGTCCATATTGAGAGCATTCGATGTGAGTGAGATCATGAGCTTTTTGGTGTCATTGGCAACAAGAACAGCAGTAACACGAGCCTTCGCTTTAGACCCAATAGCATACTTGTGTTTCAGCTCTGCGGAAGAATGTGCCTCACAGTGAGCCAGATTGGCTGTCGCATCAATCATACCATAAGCTCTGGCAAAGATACCATCATCTTTGACTTCACTGACAATAACTTCGATAAGGTTTCCTGGCACAATGGCGTCAATAGAAGAAATGGTGGAGATTGCAACCTTCTTGTTGACATTTAGCTTAACTGTCAGTGTACGAGAATTATTGTTTGTGATGGTTGCAAGAAACACTGAACCAATTGTAAGCTTCTCCAGTTCGTATCCAGCAGCAGAGATTTCCTTATTGGAGATAAAACCATCAATGTCTTTACCGGTATCAAGAATGGCACCATGATCCTCAATGGATTTGATAGAAACCTGAAGTGTTGTATTGGTTATCAGGTCCTCATCTTCAAGTGCCTTGTTCACCCGCTCCGGTTCGAGGGATAACTGGATTCTCTTCTTCTGATTCTTTTTTTTGTTAGTGATGGAAACAGACTCGACAACAACTGCACGTAACCATTGGCCAACCTTGAACATTTTGGATAGCTCTGGAATTGACTTTGATGCTGAGGTGCCCATAGTGACTTTGCTTGAGCTCTCTTCATCATCAGAATCAACATCTGAGTCTTCTTCCTCACTGGCATCGAGTTCCTCAAGAGTTTTTGTGAGGAGTGGGGATACACTAGTAATTGGAACGTAGCCCACAAGATTATCAGGAAGAGACAAAGCAATATCAGTATGGTTAATCTTTGTGATTTGACCAAGAACAAGAGTTCCAGTCATGAGTCTCTTGAAGGAGAGACTTTCGATCGGAATATCAGTATGGTCCTCGTCGGTAACAGATTTGGAATCCTTGGAGGTCTTCTTCTTCTTCTTTGGTCTCTGAGAAGCATCAGACTTGGAGCTGTGTTCAACATTTTCAAAAAGAACATCTCTGGTAGCCTCATTTGCAACTTCTTTGAGCTCAAGAGCAGTCAGAGCAGATGCACCTCCTCTAGGGAAAGCGACCTCACTCTGCTCTAAAACAGACTTGGACGGAGCAGCCGTGGCGTCTTCTCTGAAAAGAGGAGACTCTTTCTTCTTAGAGTCGGCATCAGACCTTCTTCTCTTAGCAACCATTTGTGAAGGATCTCTTTTCAAAGGCTCTGATAACGTTGTTCTGTTGGTTTTAAATGTATGGTTATTTGAGGAGAAACTTTGTGTAAGGAACAACATAAAAAATTTATTCACATGGGCGTGCGCAAACCACCCCAAAGGGGAAATGACAGATGAGCACAGCACCTCAGTGTTTTCTTCATTATGGGAGGGTGTTATCTTCACGCTTAAGAGGTAATTGGACTATATCTATCTACATTTTTATCACATTAATGTACATTCTCATTGTATGTGAGTCCAAGAGAGCGTGGCTATAAACGTTTCTGTCTCGTAAGTACATCCTCCCAGAATCAAATAAAAATAAACAGAGAGAGAGAGAGAGAGAGAGCGATTGTAAAACGAAGAGAAACATCACGGATATGACATCACTTTTTATTCCAATCAAAGCAATTGTCCAATGACCTTTGAAAGCTTGGCAGTTGGAACTTCTTCTGTGGCAACGTCTTTGATTACAAATTTGGACTTCTTGTTTTCCTGGAAGGTCTCAACAATGCTCTTGAAATTCATCTCATCCACAATATAGCCAAACTCCTTATTCTTGGATTCAAACTCTTCAATATTGTTCATGACCAGAAGTTCATAAAGAGCAACAAGGTTCTGAATCTTAGTGGTATACTCCGTCTTGGTAGTCAAAACGTACGAAGGGAGAAGATGAAGGTAGAGTGTAAAGTCCTGATCATTAAACTGGGTGAGGCCTTTAACAAGTGCCATGACCGTATACTTCTCCCTCTCTTCAGATGTGTCATCACTGAGCTCATAAAGCTTGAGCAGGGCCAAGTTGGAGTTGACGTCGCTGTAGCCTCCGTTGTGTTGATCCTGGAGATACTCCTCTAAGTCCTTCACAACTGCGGCGTCATATCTCTTGAGCGTTGAGAGGATCTCATCAATAGTACCTGGTCTCTGTGATGGCTTTGTTACAAGTCGATTTTGGGACATGACGAATTTTTCTGTGTTGTATTGAGGAGGTGTCTTGTTGTTACAAAGTATACACGTTTGGGCTGTCGTTCTTTTGACCTTTTTTCTCTACATTGAAAAATTGTCGAACGCCCTCCACAAAAACCTGGTCGCGCGCTCCTACTTCACGCAAGAACTGCGGGACTCTTCACAATAGGAAAGAAGTAGCTACACACACATCACTACTAGATGACAGCCTAGGTAATTCTCACCTTTCTTCGAAAATGTACATATTGCTTTCTAAAGCTGAACTTAATCATTTGTGAGTGGTTTTAATTGGCAGCATTACGCATAGAGAGGAAGCAATTCCAAATGACACCAACTGTTCAAAATGTGTTAGTATACTGCTTTCAAACAGAAAGGAAAGAAAAAATAGACTTACCCGAAGAAGAAAATGGGACTTGGAACCTTCTAGGCATTACTAGAAAATTGATGAATTGGACCAGAGGCCAGACGCACCAATTGGCTACTAGAGTGCCAAGGTAGATCTTACTGATCTTCTCCGATAACGTCACCTTATCACCTCCTTCCAACACAAAGTTCGAGTAAGTAAAGAAACAAAACAGTGATATCGGCGAGTAAAAGAGTTGATCAGAGAGTACCCTCTCAAAGACAGACACAAGAGTAGGATCTGTGGTGAAGAAGTGATTTAGAACCCAGTACCACCCAACTTGAACAAATGACAGTCCCGATCCCCATAGAACAAACCCCAAGAATCTTCGGAGGTTGAACACATCCTTATCGGTTTGTTCTGATAAAGGTTGATATTGTACATTTATCGACTGTAAGCTGTTCTGCCTGTGACGATTGCCCCTCGTATCACCGTAATCAGAGTAGAAGGAGTCATCGAACTGGTCCCTCGCACCAAGAGTAGGACTTGGTTGATAATAATCAAGTGTAATTGACGATGAAAAAGACCTTAGACGAACACGACGTTGCTGTGAAATCATCTCTAGTACACATGAGATAGTTTGGGCAAGTGTGTCGGAAAGTCCAAACAGAAGCGTATTCGTTGTGATTGTTGTCAGAAGCACACTCCGTTGATACATGGTTTCGTACCTGTGAATTAGCTTGTACAAGAGAGACAGAAATGTAATCAGCATCATCCAATTAATTGGAGGGATGTAAAGGATTTTGTACTTCGATTGGAACTTCATTAGTCGATAAAGAGTAGACTTTCGAAACTTGGAGTTGAAGGAGATAATGGATTGTGAGTCCGCTTCGTCCGTAGCTGAACCAGTTAGCCTTTCCAGATCGACTTCTTCATCTGGGAGTCTCATCGACGTAAAAAAGAAGAAGAAGGTTGAATCGCAGCTTATTGTAAGGCTCTCCCCTTCCCGCCATCTTATATTAATGTGTCAAAGATTCACCCCCAAATTACTGTTGTTCCCCCATCCCCGAAACCCCGCGCTCTTAAATGGTTATCCAAAATTAGGGCTACCTTATTATATCACATGACTCTATTAGGGCTTTAGAAATATACGTTTTCTAAATTACGCGTTCTGTTGCGTTTTTCAGGTTATCAATGTTCTTTTCTCAGAGTAAATTTCAGAACCACGGTCGCGAGCCACGAAGGTGAAAAACACAACCTCTATGGTATATCGGTTCGCGAATTGCAAGATCCCCCGCCAAACACGCCGGTATATTTTAGCCAGGGGACACACTTCTCAAAAAAATTGCGCTGTCCCATGGACGCAGTGAAAAAGTAAAAGTTCAAACAGTTCATCACTCAAACTCTCACAAAAGATTGAATAGAGGCCAACCAGATCAAAGAACAAAAATGCTGATTCCAAAAGAGGACAGAGACAAGATTCACAAGTACTTGTTCAGTGGTATGTGGCAATTTTCTGTCGCTCTTAACTGTATCCCATGAGTTGTGATAAAATGTGTTGTCATATTCCCCAGCGACATCAATGTCGAATACACCTGCAAAACAATCAGTCACCACCAGAGCTTTACAGAACACGTGTATTGATACACAAGAAAAGAGCACCTTCTCTCATTCTTTCAACAGCCAATGTGATCTATTGCAGAGAAGATCTGAAACGGTAAAGAGAACGATAACTTCACGTACTCAAGTTTGGCTATCACGAGTTTGCTATCAAGAAACTACTCTGTCAACACTATGTTTCAAACACTCTCGCCAAAGAAGCGTCAATCTTGATTACAAGTAACATTAGTTTTCCGTTCATTATTTGCCTAGTTTCACTCTAGGAAGTTCAAACTCATCTCAAAACTCAGGCACACGATTCTAGCCTTCAACGGACTACTATGGGATACAGATATCTACAAGAGCTCTTTCTTTGAAATACTCAGTAATACTAACTATTTGAAACAGAGGGTGTTGTTGTCGCCAAGAAGGACTTCAACCAGGCTAAGCACGAGGATATTGACACCAGAAACTTGTATGTCATCAAGGCTTTGCAGTCTTTGACTTCTAAGGGTTACGTCAAGACTCAGTTCTCTTGGCAATACTACTACTACACTCTCACTGACGAGGGTGTTGAGTACTTGCGTGAGTACTTGCACGTCCCAGAGGGTATCTTGCCACAGACCAGATTGCAGGAGGCTGCCCCAGAGAGACCAGGTAGAAGAGGTGGTTTCCAGAGAAGAAACTAAGTTGCATATGGTTATGTGTATTTTGTAAAAAAAAGAAATAATGGAAATCTAAATCTTAAAAGGAAGTTGTTCAGTTTTTAGTACCGGCTTATCGGTGTATATTCTAGTAGTAGATTTAAATTAGAGATGACTTTAAACCCTAAGAAAGATCACGTGCAGTACGAGTAGATTATTGCTCTTTCTCTCTGGTTTCCCACGCGAATCCCAATCACTACCAAAAGCGAAAAGTTCACACAAAATGTGGTGCTTATTATTCGTCATCAACGTCTCTAAGCGGCAGCACATAAAAGAGAACTACTCAGGATGAAATTGAACATTGCTTTTCCTGCTAACGGTTCTCAGAAGACCTTTGAGATTGATGATGACCACCGTCTCCGTGTCTTCTACGAGAAGAGAATTGGCCAAGAGGTTGAGGGTGACTCTGTTGGTGATGAGTTCAAGGGCTACATTTTCAAGATCACTGGCGGTAACGACAAGCAGGGTTTCCCAATGAAGCAGGGTGTTTTGTTACCAAACCGTGTGAAGTTGCTCCTCACCAAGGATGTCTCTTGTTATAGAGCCAGAAGGTCTGGTGAGAGAAAGAGAAAGTCTGTTAGAGGTGCTATTGTGAACGCTGACCTCGCTGTCTTGTCCCTTGTTATTGTCAAGCAAGGTGATGCTGATATTGCCGGTTTGACTGATGTCCAGGTTCCAAAGAGATTGGGTCCAAAGAGAGCCAACAACATCAGAAAGTTCTTTGGTTTGTCTAAAGAGGATGATGTCAGAAAATATGTTATCAGAAGAGAGATCGTCAAGGGTGAAAAGAAGTACACTAAGGCTCCTAAGATCCAGCGTCTTGTCACTCCACAGACCTTGCAGAGAAAGAGAGCTTTGAAGGCTCAGAAGATCAAGAACGCTCAGACTCAGAAGGATGCTGCTGCTGAATACGCTCAACTTTTGGCCAAGAGACTACACGAGAGAAAGGCTGAGAAGGCCGAAGTTAGAAAGAGAAGAGCTTCATCCTTGAAGGCTGCTCAGGCTTAATGATTTAATGACACAACTTATTATCTATATACCTTTCAATCATTCTGTGAGAAGAAAGTGGTGAATGATATACCTGTTTCCTTTGGTGGATCCCTGGTAATTCATCTGAATGAGTCTTCCTCCTTTTCTCTTTCCTCTTTTCTCTTTTCTTTTTTCTCTTTCTCATTCTCTCTCTCTACAGATGCTGTACATTAGAGAAAACACAAAATACATAAAATAAGCAAGATGGTAAGCCTGTAGACGATTTCTAGGTCTCATTCTCACCAAAGGCTTACACTGCCACCATGATCGAATGTTACTTACTGCTTATGGCGCGCGCGCAAACACGCTCGGTTTTTTGTTTGTTTTAGAGGTCAATTATAATAGTAAGACGTTTCACACATAAAGTTTCATTCAAAACAATATCAACCACAAACCCCAAGAATATCCACATTACTGGAATCATGGCAAGCGATGACCTAATGGTAAGCTACTACTTTGCACAAACTTGTGACCATGGAAAGTAAACTGACTAAACCGGTAGAATTTTCCAACGCCCGCTCAAGCCTTTGGAAGAGCCGGGCAAGCAAAGAATCAACGCAGGGCTTCCCCCTCGCAGTTTCAGAGCAGCATTCATTCTCACCATACCCCAACTACAAGTAACTCACGTGCATACCAGGGTGGTACACCAAGTCGTCTTCCACCGCCTGCTGGTCCAACACATTCATCTAGAACTCCACAGACGGGCTATACACAGAGACCTGTATACAACGTGCCACCAGTTGTCCAACCTGGTCAAAGGGTTGCAAGCAGAAATGGGTCATCGGTAGACCCTCAACAAAGCATGCCATACCAGCAGCAGCAGCGTCATTACGCTCACCAGCTTCCTCCACAGCAGGAACAAGAACAAGAACAGCAGCAGCATCAGAATTACCAGCAAACCGGTTCATACTATCAGCACTCACAAGAGCCAATACCACATGCACCAGCACAGACGCAGGTCCCTGCTCCGCAGTCTCATCATCATTCCCAACCTTCAGCAGCACAAGTGCTGGAACGTCAGTTGCGAGACATTTTCGACAGAGCGGATCGCAACAGGGACGGAAAGCTGACGGAGAGTGAACTTGGCACAGCATTGCTCAACAATGACGGCTCTCAATTCAGTTCTAGTACATTAAGGCTTATGATCCGCTTATTTGATACTGATGACTCAAGTACCATCGAGTTTAAAGAGTTTTACGATTTATGGACTTATATTCTGCACTGGAGAAAGGCATTTCAGAGATATGATGTGAACCAAAATGGCAAGATCTCATTCGGCGAATACCAGAGTGCTCTCGAAAGTTTCGGATACAGGCTACCGACTGATATCGTACTGTTTGTGTTCCAGAAATTCGGTGACTTCAACTCTAACAAACCAATGTCACTAAGGTTTGACAAGTTTGTAGAGAGCTTGATCTGGCTTCTTCGATGTACCAACATTTTCAAGAAGTTTGACTCGCAGGGAAATGGAGTTGCCACATTTCCATTCCAGGATTTTGTTCATGAGTTTATCTCGTTTATTTGATTGTGAATAATACCGGTTCCCACATGTCTCCATTTTTGCTCAATGTTCACGTTTACCCAATGCGGAGTTACAAGAGTCAAGCGGAGATGTTTTCTTGGTGTGGTGATTCTCTAAGCACGTCATGATAAACTCAACGCGGATGTATTTACAACCTGCATTCGAGTGATCAGTTTCTAAAACTCCCTGTATTCTTGATTTGGAGGATAGGCGAGTTGGTACAATATTCGGAAAGATTTAGATGCGGAAAACCTGTAGGTGTAGGAGTGGTATCCAAAGAGGAGATGTGCTTGCATTGCATACTCGCCACACTTTTGAAGTAATTATCTGTATACAGTAGAGTACTTCATAAGATGTTAGTGTCGGTATACTTCTGGAATTCAACTAGTGTTTCTTTTTCTGTGAGAGGTAAGTCCTCTTTCACAACTTAACCCATGCACAGATCACAGGATGAGCAGCTTATTATTTATTTTCTACTCTGTAATATTTCATCCCCATTTTAACCCAATCCCTGCGCCCCAGAGATCCCATGTGGGTAGCAGTTCCGCTCTGTCTCTTATCAATCAGCTTGCCTAACTCGTTTCGGAGTGTGAGTGCGACTGTATAGAGAAAGACCTCATGAGATTGTGGCTGATCTTCCCAGATCGGTTGGTAGTGAAAAGTTGAGATGATTTGAAAGAAGATGAACATGTATAAAAGAGAGAATCTCTCAGTTTCGTAGAGAGAGTGTGTATCATTACCAAATGCTCTCTTTTCCAGATCACCCAACTTACAATGAGTGAGAAAGAAAACGCAGTTATTGAGCTTGGCAGCGCCGATGATAATGCTTCTGGTGCATTTGATGACAACAACAATAGGGTCATCGAGATCCAACAGGCTGACCTATCTCTTAAACTCTTTGAAGAGTACGAAAAGAAGGCAGGAGAGCTCACTCCTCAAATGGATAGAAGGCTTAAACGCAAACTTTGGCTGATAATCTTTCCTATGGTGTTTTTTGTCAACTTCATGCTGTTCTTGGATAAGAATGCCATGGGATATGGTACTCTTCTTGGTTTATTCGAAGACACTGGTCTTGACCAAGCTCGTTACAACAACACGACAACCATCTTTTATGTTGGTTATATGATTGGTCAAATTCCTAGTCACTACACCTTCCAAAGAATCAGAATGTCCTACTACATCACTGGTGTTACCGCAGTTTGGGCTCTAATCACTTTGCTCCAATTGACGGCTCACAACTTTGGTCAGCTTGCTGCCATTCGTTTCTTCCTTGGATTATTTGAGAGTGGTGTTACCCCCTGTATTAACCATACGCTCGCTATGTGGTTCACCCCTGCTGAACAGGCAATTGCAGCTCCTCTTTTTTGGATCAGTTGTATTGCCCAAGGTATCCCAGGTGGCCTAGTATCCTACGGTATCCAGTTCATTCCAAATGTCAGGCCTTGGAAAGTTTACTGGGGTATTATTGGAGGAATGACCTGTATTCTCTGTGTCACCTCGTTCTTTTTTTACCCAGATAACCCAGCAACTTACAAGTATTTCTCTCCAATTGAGAGAGTGCACGTTATCAAGAGAATTAAAGCAAAGACAAACTCATCTATTGAGCAAAAGACTGTAAAAAAGGAGCAGATCATTGAAGCTTTAAAAGATCCAATTACTTGGTTGTTTTCTCTTTTTGTGTTCTTGAACATGCTGTCAAATAACATCATTCTCCAGTCATCTATCATTTACCAAAACTTGGGCTTTTCCAATCTACAGTCAACGTTGGTTTCGGTTGCTTCATCTGGTTGGAGTACTATAGCTTCCATAACTGGGTCCTTTCTGCTTACCATTTTTCGATCTCAAACCGCTAATGTTGCAACTGCTTTCTCAATGGTCGGTCTTCTAGGGTGCTTGATTTGTGTGTGCTTACCTTTGCACTACAGCTACGGGATCCTGGCTGGTGTTTTCCTCAGTAATTGTAACGGTGTTACATTTATTGCCTCCTTCAGTTGGTCTCAGTCCTCCTCAGCGGGTGTTCGGGTGTTCGGGTGTTCGGGTGTTCGGGTGTTCGGGTGTTCGGGTGTTCGGGTGTTCGGGTGTTCGGGTGTTCGGGTGTTCGGGTGTTCGGGTGTTCGGGTGTTCGGGTGTTCGGGTGTTCGGGTGTTCGGGTGTTCGGGTGTTCGGGTGTTCGGGTGTTCGGGTGTTCGGGTGTTC